>CALNHX010002184.1:0-189471 GCA_940337035.1 Agriotes lineatus
TGAATCATACTTTAAGTCATTTACTCGTTTTGGTATATGATCTAATGTTAATGATTAGTTAAAACGTCAGTATTACTATTTATTCTCATAGTTAAGGTATTTTCAAAATTGGGGCCTTATTTTTGAAGTTAACTACGGAAGCTCTGACCTTCCGCCTTGCAGGCCAAGCTCCTTCATGGGGTGTTAGTGTTAGTGCCTCACCATTATATTTAAACGGCCTAGTGGCCTGTTGGATATATATCAGTTGATGTGTGTTACCCGTCATTGTACTTTTTTCATCCTACAACACACGTTCATGTTGACAACATTCTCTCTCTCTCATCATTACATCATAATTAATGTGTTGTGTTCTATTATACATTTAGCCTTTCAACCCTTTCGTCAATGAGAGTTTTCCACTGCAGTCGATCTTGAGCTCTGCATAGCAACTGAAAGTGGTTCCTCTAATACTGCCCGTGTGATAGCACGCCATGGTTTATAGGTTAGGAGATCTGCCTCTCCGTTTCCTTGAACGATAATTTTTCCAGGTTGCCAGTTCTTCCAACAATATGGCCCAAGAATTGAAGGATCTTAGTGCACATGATACTCGAGAGACGCTTTTTTGACTTTTTTCCTCTAAAACCGACCCATTGGTTCTTATGTGCAGTCCATGGGATGCGTAACATTCTACGCCAGCAAAACATTTCGAAGACGTCTATTCTTCGTTTGTCACTTTCCTTTATGGTCCATGTCTCGGCAGCATGCAAGAATATGGAGAACACAAGTGTTTTGACGAGCTTAATTTTTGTTTCCTTATCGATGTTACGATCGCACCAAATTTTTGTCAGCTTCCTCATAGCTATTTTACCGAGTCGAATTTTACGTCGGATTTCATGCCCACAATTGCTTCTGTTGCTAATAAGGACTCCAGGAATATTAATTCAAACAACCTCACACTTCCCTGGACGTTTTACATCCAGACGGTTGTCACGTTCCCTGTCAACAATAAGTGCTTTAATTTTGTTGTAGTTTATTGCTATTGTTTATTGGCTACATAACATTTTATTAAATATTATTGCGTTTCATTACTGTGTAAAACTATACCTTTTGAACTTCAAATTAGGACTAATCAATTTCAAAATGGGAATAAACAATGTCAATTTGATAATAAACAACTTGAAATTGGGATTAATCAACTTCAAAATGGGAATAAATAATTTCAAATTGGGACCAATCAATTTCAAATTGAGAAAAGCTTTTTGTTAACGGTAGGCTTTAGAAAATAACAATTACATGGTTGTGACAGGACAGAATTAATTATTGTAATTTGTTGCTGGTGTTCATTAATTTAATAATATAAAAATGGCATACATCAAGAAAGTAGATGCTGGCAATGTGAAGAAGCAGATTCGCACCTTATACAATAATAATGGAGACTGAAAAGCTCTTGCAAATACATTGAATGTCAAGAAATCGACGACCTATCGATGGGTGAAACACCAACAAGAGGGGGAAGAGAAAAAATGTGGAGGAAAGAAAAGAAGCAAATTACTATATGAACATCGCCTATTTATGGAAGAGCGTTCTCAGGAAAATCCTAAAATTACTTTGAAAGAAATGAAGCTAAAACTACAAAACAGTTATCATATTGAGGTATTCACCGAATTTACCCGAAAACATTTACTTGACTTATTGTATACCTTAAAAGATGTTCGAAAGGAGCCTGAGAGGGCAAACAATGATAAAAATAATGGGAAAAGGCGTGACTATGTACAGCAGATCCTGCAGTACCAAGCAGAAAATCTTATTGTCTATATGGACAAAACCAATTTCAATCTGTATATATCGCTCGCGAGAAAAGAAGATAAAAATAAGAAACCTGCTGTTCCAATATTGCTGCAGGCAGTAAATGATCTATCATCATCATCATCATCCAGCCGTTAAAGTTCACTGTTGGACATAGGCCTCCCTGATTGATTGCCATTTTCCTCGGTCTTGGGCAGTCTGAACCCAATTATTTGCTAACTCTTTTGATGTCGTCGGTCCATCGGGTAGGTGGTCTCTCTTTAATACATTTGTAAGCTCTTGGGCGCTATTCAAGTAGTCTCTTCGTCTATCTATTACCGCTCATTCTGGTTATGTGACCTGCCCAGTTAAGTCAGTTATTCCTGTTATCTGTTTTAGGTATTCGTTTGTAACGTGGTCTCTCAATGATATGCCCAGAATTGGCCCTTCCATTCTACGTTGAGCAATTTCTATTTTTCGAGCCGCCCCAGATGTTTCTGCACCGTAAGTCATAACAGGTAAAATACATTGGTCATAAACTTTTGTTTTTAGGCGTGTTGGAAGGTTGCTTTTGAATACATTACGTAGTTTACCAAAGGCTGCCCAGACGAGAGATATTCTTCTAGTTAACTCGCATGTTTGATTATCTCTTGAGATTCTAATTTTATGTACTTTTCTACTTGTTCGACAATATTGTTATTGATCTTGATGTGGTTATTGGATACCAAATTGGTCATTAGACAATAGAACAGACAGGATGCAATTCTTGCAGCATCGCTCTTACTTCCCCAAGATCATCAGATATGAGTATTATATCGTCTACAAACATAATATTTGTTAGTTGCTTTCCCTTTATAGTCACGCCTTTCGTTTCCCAGTCAAGTTTATTGAATGCGTACTCCAGAACTGTGATAAATAGATTAGGTGACATTGTGTCATCTTGTCTTGCACCTCTTCTAATTTGAATATAATCACTATTATCGTGCAATTTCACAGTCATAGTTGCATTTATATATATATATATATATATATATATATATATATATATATATATATATATATTTGTTTTCATACCTACAAATAATCGACGCAGCATTCCTGTAGGGCTTTCGTAACAGCATTTAACTCGACAGTATCAAAAGCCTTGTGGAAATCAACAAATACGCAGGTTAGTGGTCTATTATATTCTATAGCTTTTTCAATTAGAGTTTGAATAGTTTGCAGATGATCATTAGTTCCGAAACCAGCCTGTTCTTCTGGCTAATAAAAGTTAAGCTCCATTTCCAGCCTACAAGTTATTATTCCAGTGAATAATTTATAGAGATGGTTCGGTAGACTTATTGGTCTATAATTCTCTAGATCGGTTTTATCTTCCTTTTTAAACAGTAATATGGTTGTCCCATTTACTCGGTGTATTGCTAATGTTTAAGCAAAGATCTAACATCCATGTAATTGGGGCTATGGGACATATGGGCTTGATACACTACGAATTAAGAAAAGGCACCATTAAAATGCCAGAAACCAATGAATTTGTTAGACAGTGTCTCCGCAATGCACAGGGAATGTACCAGTCAGCAATGGTGTTGATAATCGACTATGGTGCTTACCATGCCTCAGTCTGCTGCTTAATCAGCTCTTAAAGCTGGCGTGATGGCGGACCTAGCAGCTCAACTGCCCGACATCATACCCGATGAAGACAGGGTAAACATCACACAAGATGCATATCGTTTACGGCGTCTGGAAGAAATAATTAGACCGAATATACGTATGACCAAAATAACAGTCATGTATTGTGCACGATAATGTTGCACACATCCAAATGTTCATTCCCGATTCTTCGAATCTGGCAATCATGGTATTTTGAATAAATAACGTTTTCATTTTAATAATGTTTTGTTGAATTTGAAGGTTTTAATAAATAATTAATTGGTTGTGTTACTTAATTTCTTACCAATATATTATAAATAAAAGTTTATTTATACAGTTTGTATTAGATTTTGCCTTGACTTTGGAACGGGGAAATTCGTGCCACCTGTATTCATATATTTAATACCTTTTTCTTATATACATTGCTAGCAATAAGCCTAACCGTATCCTTTATGTTCTAGCATGTTAAGTTAGCACGCCGTATAAGTACTTGCGCTGCGTTAAGCAGTCACGCGTTATAAGTGTTTCAACGCGAGTGCGAACGTGAGTGAATTCACAACAACAGCTAATTCGGGACTCCGAGTGATAAATATTAGCTATTTAAGTAACAAGGAATGTAAGGCCCTATTAACATTTGAGGTAGGCAAGTACAAGCCAAGACAAAGTCGCGGCTTGTTGCCTGCCGAAAATGTTCATAGGCGATACATTCCGAGTTATCTTATTATATTTTTCCCGCTGCTTATCGAAATTTTCCTAGATTTTTGAAAAAATATTTTGGTGTCACCTGTCACCAGGATTAGTTTTCGTGAGTCGTATTACCTGTGAGTGTCACATGTCACATAAACACTTGCAATTTATAAACTAAACGTCTAAATCTGCATCTTGCTTTGCTAATTTTATTATCCTAGGAACTTAATAATAATATTAAGTTCCGTTGTCAAGAAAAAGCAGCAAACAAATATAATCACCGACTTACACGTTTTGTTACTAAGGCTGTATCACTAACTTACATGATCAGCAGCTGGAAAACAAAATAAATTAATGTATTTCATTATCAGACGAGCAACAGGGGTTCAGATCAGGAAGATCCTGCACGAATGCCGTCTTCGTTATAAGACAAATAACGGAAAAGTCGATCGAATACAATAAACCAGCCTTTATGTGTTTTATCGATCTACAGAAGGCTTTCGACCGAATACAGTTAGAGGATATAATACACCTTCTTTATGACAGACAAATACCTCACAACATCATTAAAACACTTGAAAATGTATATTCAGAAAATAAGATTCAAGCTAAAATAAAGGCGAACTAACTGAACGGATACCTGTAAGTCATCGCAATTGGCAAGGAGAGTCTCTAAGCCCGCTTCTATTTAACATCGTAATGGATGGAATATAAAACAAGTAAGCAAACTAAAAGGACACAAAATGGGAAATAAGGAGGTCAAAATCCTATATTATGCAGACGATGCGGTGCTGGTGGCGGAAAACGAGGATGATCTCCAGAGGTTAAAGTACCAGTTTAATAAAACAGTAAAAAAAATTAATATGATAATATCAACGGCGAAAACAAAATCCATGACTACCTCCAAGACACCGATCAGATGCAAGCTTATGGCCGATGATAAAATCATACAACAATAAATGAGGTTTAAATGTCTGGGCATCGAAATATCTGGATACGGGGATGTTAAGACTGAAGTAAGGAACCAAGCTGCAAAAGCGACAAGGGCAGCGGCATACCTAAACGACACAATATGGCGAAACAAACATATTAGAATGGAAGCCAAAGCCCGGATTTACAAGACTGCAATTAGGCCTATACTAACACAAATATGAATGAGCACATTGATCGCATGACGGAAGAACAAATTGTGAAAATAACAAGGGATAAATCACCGTCAGGAGGAAGGAGCATAGGAAAACCCCGAAAACGATGGAGTTACATCCTCCCAAACAGAAGCAAAGATGCGAAAAAAAAACAGGCAATCCTGCCTAAATGCAGAAGGAAGAAGAAGAAGAGCGATAAAAGAGATCGCAACGTTGCAGTTATGAAGAACTGCGACGATGCCGTAAACCCGGGAAAATTCATTCGCACCCAAGCGCTTAAGAAGTGCGTGGCGGCATCCAAACCAGGGTCGCTAACAGATAGGCGACTCGTGCATTGCGCAAATTGTGAATGTTTGGCCTACAGCAATCGCCGCCGGCACGAAAAGGTTCCTGAGGGTCCAAATGCGACTGCGAGAGCATCCAACCACTTGGGCGGCATCATCAGAGGTTTGCCGCATCTTCCCACAGAAGGAAGCGGTGATCTGACGCCATAGAAGCGCCGTTCGTGCTCTGCCACGAGAACACTTGGGGTAACCAAAAGCAAGGTTGGTCTTATGAGAAATCGTGCCACGAGCCACGAAATAAGAGGCGATTGCAACATCCTTGGCCATTGCTTCAATGCATGGCGGCGGATCAAAGACAACGGGGATTTACCTGTAAACAGCTGACGCGAAGTTATTGCGTCATTCGCTGCCTCAACACGTTGTTTAAATTGAACGGGCCAGGCCGCGTGACTTGCAGGCGCATTTTAAGAATAGACAGATTTGCGGTGTTCAATTCCATTTCGCGTTGGTGACATTGAACTTTGCGTTGATCATTGAACTCTAGCTGCCTATTTAAGTTATTTTGCATAGTAATATCGTACAGCCTTTGTACTGTGCATTTTGTATGTATGTATTTTCTTGTATTTGTGTTTTTCTTGCAGATTATGTCTTTTAATGTAAACTGTTTTCATTGCTGGTAGTGTGCGCCGGTGCAAGTTCAACATTTCAGTTGACAACGAGCTACCCCAGACAATATTAGCTTTGCCTTAGCCGCACTGACGATATTAATAGAGTCTTTTACCTCTCCGACCGAATAAGCTAGCGACCCAGGGCAATATAAAGTAACAGTACAGTACTTATAAAGTTTCTCATTTCTGTCTCTAAATACATTGTTTCAGATTTGTGTATTTGGATTTCTATTACGGTATAATTGGATTTTAATTATCAGTTTTAATTTAAAGTTGTTTAATGCCAATTTGAAATTATTTATTCTCAAATTGAAATTTTTTATTCTTATTTTGAAATTGACTAGTCCCAGTTTTAAAGTTGAAGGGTATTATAACACAAATTTTCTTATTTGCTATAGTGTAGTTCAAACGAAAATCCTTAGTTATGGGCAAAAACTCACTGTATAACAAACACCAAATTGTAGAACAACACTTTAATAGATAGAATAGAATAGAATCCACACGTAACTTACAATGATGTCCTGCTGCATCATAACTTGGCCAGATAATTCAACCTACAACCAGTCAGTTAGAATCAGGGTAACTATACCCTAACTCTGGCACACAGGACATTTCCGAACGCATCGTAATGTGATCTATGGCATGGGCAGTAATAGCCACCGGGGTAATCTCCAGCATCCGCAATATAGTTTAACCTCAATACTCACGAAGAGGTTTTCACTGAGTTTAAATATTTGCTTGTATTTTAATTTATACTATTATCGATACATTTTTTTTCTTTCTTTCGTCTGTCACATTATTTAACAAACTTATTTATCAACATTACTTCATCTCGGGTTTCATCTTTTATTCTTTTCTATAAAACATTTTCTTCTGTGCTACTTATGTTACTAACAGCTCATGTAAATTCCCATTTAGTATTGCTACATCTAACCATTCTAAAGGAGTTTTAAAAAAATAGACCGCCATTAGCGAAATATGGTTAATACCGCAAAGTTCAGATCACACAATTACATTGACAAGCATACAATTTGATAAGAACTGATAGAAATGATAAGTGGAGGTGTATGTATATTTACAAAAGTCATTTATCCAATACACAGAAGTAATATGGTGTTTTATTAGTTCGTTTTAAACAAGTACACTGGGCTCTTACTAGCCTTGAATGCATGCTTTCACGGCCGTTCCATAATGGTAGGTTCTTCCGGGTTTACCGTGGTCGTCAATTTGAACTTGGCGTTTCGCTGCTCATGCTGTCAGCTTCTTCAGAAGCTTTCTAATGACTGATGTTGGTGCTTTCTGCTTCTGGTTATATATCGAGGAGTCGTTACGTACTGTATCCTATTGGGACTTGTCGTTTTTCCTCTTGGTTGCTCACTTGAAACTAGTTTATGGTTTGATTGGTTTTGCAGGGCTATCTTCTATATATTACTAAGGAGCTAGCCGTCTTCTCGATTGAGATTGTTTGGATTTGTATTCATTTCTAGGGATTCTCAAATAATAACTAGGGAAGTAATTTTTAGTCCTGCCTAGTATGTTCACGGAATCATAATTTATTCTGTGGTCCACTGTTCCTAATAAGTGTTCTGCGTTGTGCGTTTCCAAGGCGTGTGTGGCTCTGGCTTTCTGTTATTCGACATTGGATGCTTCTTTCCGTTTGACCGATGTAAGGTTTGTCACAACTACGTTGGACCTGGTAAATGCCTTCTGTCTTTAGCCTGGGAAAATAATCTTTGTTGGAGGGGATCAATTGTTCGACATTTCTTATTGTACCATAGCGGACCTTGATGTTTTCCTATCTAAGACCTTACCTATTCTGTCGGTTACTCCGACGATGAAGGGAAGGCAGGCGTAATTCATAGGTTTAGACTCCTTCGGTTTTATGGTGTATTGGCACGCTTTTTTTATGTCTCGCCGACTTGCAATTTTTGCGTTTGCTCGGCTACGCTGCGCTTTGCCTTGCAAATGCAAACATAATTGCTCGTCAAACAAAGTGCCACTTTTAATCCTAATAAAACAATATACACTTTTTCGGATTAAAAAAGTATGACTATACTCATAGCAAAATATAAAAAAGTTCCAGTTTGACGATAATTTCGTATCCAGAATATCGTATTTTGGTTTCCACAGCCCAGGGGTATCGAAGGGCGAGCGGTCCCGCCGCTTGCAGTCGATGCCACAACGAAATTCGAACCGTGCGAATGAGAGCTCCACTCCCGTCTCGGGCGTTCTAGGTTTCTCTTAAGTAAGGTTAGCTTAAGTGGCGTTCGAGTTCCCTGAAGTAATGCGACAGCGGTTCCAGGGGGTAACGGTAGAGGTTAGGCGAAAAAAAGGATATAGGATTGGCGATGTTAAATGTTCAAATATCAGCAGGTTTCTCGTAGTTTTTTTTAATTAAAATATTTGGGCCCTAGCAACAACAGCACAACAACTCAAAGAAACAGCAACATCTGGTAGTAGTCTGAGATTACCGAATACCAATTATCCTACAATACGCGTAGCAGCAGTCGGAGTTAATGTTGGTTCTCCATAGTATTGCTACTGGATTTCATAGACCTTTCATCTAAAATTTATTGATTCTTACATACTAAAGTGGACAATTTAAATTGTCAATTTGCTATTGTACCTTTATTACTGTTATTTATAAGTAGTTGAGTGTACTAGGCAAGAAAGTTTATATACGCTGACGATATAGCTTTGGCTTCCCAATCCAGAGACTTTGAATCATCAGAGACCATCCTAACAGAGGATATGATAAAACTGGACAAAAACTTCAAAACATGGCGCCTCAGACCAAATATACGAAAAACAGAAATATGCTGTTTTCATTTGAATAACGAACAGGCAAACTATATCTCCCGAGTACAATTTAGAGGACAGCAGCTACATTATAATGCCCACCCGAAATATTTGGGTATAACACTGGACCGCTCTCTGACGTACAAATAACATCTTACCAAAACAACAGCAAAAATGAAAACACGCAATAACATCTTGCATAAACTAACAGGAACATGCTGAGGAGCTAGCGCAGTGGTTCTCAGAACTTCTGCCCTAGCACTAGTATATTCAGTAGCAGAATACTGCAGCCCGGTCTGGATTAATAGCGCACACTCCGGCAAAGTTGACGTCCAACTGAACGATACTATGAGAACAGTTTCCGGCACAATCAAATCCACACCTCTCCAGTGGTTACCAGTACTGTCCAACATATCTCCCCCTCATCTACGAAGGCAAGCTACCCTGAAAAATGAATGGCTCAAATACTGTAGCAACCCACAGCTGCCCATTCATCAAGATTGTACTAGACAGCACACACAAAGGCTAAGATCGAGCAAACCCGCGTGGACATTAGCAGACGCACGTGTCCAAGAAAACTTCCAACTGAAGACAGCCTGGACGAACGAATGGACTGCTTCCAACCCTGACACCTCAAACCTGATAACAGACCCCACGATTCAACTAGGCGGATTCAACCTACCAAGGAAGACATTGTCGGCACTAAACCGTGTACGCACTGGCCACGGCAGATGTGAGTATCTAAAACATAAATGGGGCATCGCCGAAAAACCTGACTGCGACTGCGGCCATCCGATGCAGACGATCGAACATATTGTATCAGAGTGCCCAATACGAAAGTTCCCCGGCACAATAAACAACGTCGATGAAGCCGGTGAGGATGCAATGGCGTGGCTGACAAATCTAGACATCCAATTATGACACCAAATTTCTCATACCTATAACTGACAAATCTATTATTGGTTTCCTATTTTATTGACTGCATTGTATTTAATTTTATTTATACTTTATACCTTGCATTGCATTTTAGTTATATTTTGTACTGCACTTTATTTATATTTTGTATTTGTTTATTTATTTATATCTAATACTTGTTATTTGCTGTATTTGCCATACGAAATATATATATAGTAGAGTGTACTGATATAAAAGGGTACTTGCATCAGTAATATTAGAGACTAAATTTGGAATTTTTCAAATTGAAAGTTGGCGCCACCCGTTACCACTATCAAAATGTTCAAGAAAGCCTAAGCGTAACTTTGTAGGTCAGTTAGATTATTGGCCCCACTGTCCTTAACACATGTGATCTCCACACCTTTTCTCCTTCGACAATTTAATCTCTTGTTTTAAAATTAAGTTATTTCTCTCGCTGTTGAAAATAACTATACTGATAGTAGTTTGGGTTATGTTCAGTAGATGGCGCGGATGGCAACTTTTGTAGGCCATATTGCTATAGAAAATATTTAGAACATGATTAGTTTTAAGCAACGCATATATTACTCAGCGCTGGGATAACCGCGATCACGAAGGCAGCTTCCCTAGGACGAGGCTTTTTCATTGCACTTCGATCGGGCTGACTCCTGCAAATTATCCCTAATGTGGATAACTTGGGCGCATACTTTTTGGTAGGCGGGACTGCGTACGCGCACGCGCGCTGTCCTGGATAATTAAATAAAAAACCGCAGATAGTATCAAAATTAACGCATCTACGGTCAGAAACTTCTATAATTCGCCAGATCTCTCGTATAACGTGCATTTTATAAATCAAACTTTATAGTATTTAACGTTACTAGCTTGGTAAGAGGTTTTTTACTGGCGAATAGAGGGATATGACTGGCGAGCCAGTAAAACCTGTTACCTTGCGTGTATTATTGAATATTTTATTTGTTCACTTGTAAATAACTAGAAATTTACCATTTATTCAAAATGTCAAACTGACAAGCAACTAAATTCATCAATATGACACATACTAAGGAAGACAACTCTGGTTTTGCACGTTTATCAATGAGCACGCTTGTCGTCTCTAGTAACGAAAGTAAGTTGTTGCAATTTCAGATATTAAATGCATTCTTCCATATCCAATTGTAACCATCATTCGTTTTCTTAAGAAAGGGGGAAGCCTCGAGGACCCCCTTCAAGAGGGGCGGCGCCCTAGGACCCCCTTAGAGAGGGGCGGAGCCCCGAGGACTCCCTTACAGAGGGGCGGAGCCCCGACGGCCCCCTTGGAGAGGGGAAAAGCCCAGAGGGCCCCCTTGGGGAGGATCAGAGCCCCGAAGGCCCCCTTGAAAGGGGGCAGAGGCTCAAAAGCCCCCTTAGAGAGGGACAGAGCCCCGAGGGCCCCCTTGGAGAGGAGCAGATTCCCTAGAGCCCTGTTGGAGAAGAGCGGAGCACCGAGGGCCCCCTTGAAAAGGGGCGGAACCCCTAAAGCCCCCTGGGAGAGGGGCAAATTTTCGAGAGCCCTCTTGGAGAGGGGCGAAGCCCCGAGAGCCCCCTTGGAGAGGGGCGGAGCCCCGAAGTCCCCCTTGAAAAGGGGCAAAGCCTCGAAAGCCCCCTTAGGGAGGGGCGGAGCCCCGATAACCCTTTTGGAGAGGGGCAGATCCCCGAGGGCCCCCTTGGAGAGGGACAGAGCCCCTAGGGCCCTGTTGGGGAGAGGCGGAGCCCCGAAAGCTTCCTTGAAAAGGGGCGAAGCCTCGAAAGCCCTTTTAGGGAGGGGCGGAGCCCCGAAGGCCCCCTTGAAAAGGGGCAAAGCCTCGAAAGCCCCCTTAGGGAGGGGCGGAGCCCCGATAACCCTTTTGGAGAGGGGCAGATCCCCGAGGGCCCCATTGGAGAGGGGCAGATCCCCTAGGGCCCTGTTGGGAAGGGGCGAAGCCCCAAAGGCTCCATTGAAAAGGGGCAGAGCCCCTAAAGCCGCTTGGGAGAGGGGCAGATCCCCGGAGGGCGGAGCCCCGAGAGCCCCCTTGAAGGGAGGGGGTATATCCCTAAATCCCCGATTTCGGCAAGATCACTTTAAAGATAATTGAACTTTCTCAAACTTTTTATACACCTACTTTCGTCACTCGTTAAACAATATACTATTTTGTGGTTCAACCGTTCACCCAACTAAAATATTGTAAGAGAGGAAATAGCTTCTAAATTAAAGTAACTATTTAAAAAATTGTAGTGATTATACAGGAGGTTGAAACATTTAAAAAAGTTAATCAGTTTTAAAGCCTTCTAGCGGCTCAACTAAGCAACTTTGTATATAGGTAAGTTGAGTAAAATCATCATATTTTGGGCAAAAGAGCTTGTGGTTGTACACGTATTTTCCGGACACACTATATACAGGGTGATTTTTAAGTTGATTCTTTCCGTTTACCAGGAAATAAAGCTAAAAAATAAGCATTTTTGTTATTTACCACTTTTCCGAAATATGAAAACTAATGAAGGTGTTAAAGTTTTAAATTAAGAACTCAACTTTGGCGCAAAGGCGGCTGGACAACTTTATTTTTGTGTATCTCTGTTGTGAAGCAATGACCTGTCAACTAGTTTTCCATTGGAATTTTCTTAATGTTATTGCTACAATAATGGCTCATGTTTATGAAAATAATGAATGAGTGAATTATTTAACGTATTGATCATCAATACATCATCTGACGTGACTGGTAAAAATTTTTATTTGCTTTGCAAAATATGTGCTATATAAAAATAATGAAAGGGAGTGTTAATTAGTTCCTCTAAATATTTCATGTATAATTAGTGTTTTTAATTGTTTCGAAATGTTTTAAATTATCCAAGGAAACTCATTTATCTTGTAAATATGCATAATATGTAAATATGTGAATCTGAAGAAGTTTGCCAAGGCAAACGAAACGTAATTCCAGTAAAGCATCTTGGATATTTTGAAATTATTTGGCTGTAATTTTGTTTTCCTAACCAAACTTTTCAAACCTTCAACATTCAGCCGTATAAATCTTACATTTCTCCTTAAAAATTATTCTTGATTTAATAGTAATTTATTATACAAGACGATAAAGTTAAATTTTATCTACGAGTGAATCGTTTAACGTCGAGACGAAGTCGAGACGTTAATGATTCAAGAGTGGATAGAAATAACTTTATCATCGTGTATAATACAATATTTTTTTCTATAGCAAGAACTTTAACAATTTCAAAAGAAAATAATGACAGTCAATCACATTTCAAAATGTCAGTAGCTAGATTGGGTTGCTACGATAATACGAAGCTGTCATATTTAATTTAAACAAAAGTTAGAAAATTAAATTACTTTATCTATCCTTGATGTTAAAGTGCTACTTTATCTACCCTTGCTGTTAAAGTAAAACTTGACCTTTTTTTTGAGTTGATAAAAGCACACTTTAACATGTGCTATAGAAAAAAATTTTTGTTGGGTAATTATTACAGTAATTAATGTTGAAAAAAAATTAAAACCTTCATAAACAATATGTATTTGGCGCTTTTACGAGCCTTCTTCAGTGTTGAAGTTGGCAAGACATGGTTTCAAACCATGAACTGATGGATAGAACGGGATGTACTCAGAAATACAAAAAATAAAATACGGATGGATTGGACACACTCTAAGAAAAAACAACGAAGAAATCTGTAGCACATGCCTACAATGGAATCCACAAGGACGAAGGAAAATAGGCGGACCAAGGACATCATGGAGACGCACCGTAGAAAAGGAAACAAAAAAAGACGATTCAACAGCTGAGGACGTTGGCAGTGAACAGAGACAAATGGAGAAATTTTGTCAGCACCCTATGTCCTGTAAGGGCTTAATGGGACTTGAATGTATGTATATACTGGGTGGTTGGTCATAGCTCTGAACATAGACAATTTACATGGCTTATCACGGTTATGCATATTCCCGCCATTTTTATGGGAAAAAAATGATAGTGGTACTAAATTAAAGAGAATTAATTGTGCATAAAAATATTAATTTTTAAATTTAGATATTCCCAAATATAAGTGAGAGGAATATCTAAACCTTGAAATTAATATTTTTATGCAGAATTAACATTATCCAATAAGTTTTTAATACTGAACGACGCAGAAACTTATTCTCTTTAATTTAGTACCAGTACCATTTTTTTCTATAAAAATGGTGAGCAGTAATATGCATAACCGTGATAAGCCATGTAAATTGCCTATGTTCAGAGGTATGACCAACCACCCAGTATGTATAAATGTATAATGTCAAAGGTAGCAACCTGAAAAGGAACGATAGTATTAAAGACTTGGAAATAGTCTTCGATACCAAGTTGACATCAAATCAACACGTTCATTGCACTAAAAAAGTTTATGAAACTCTAGATTTCATATTGCGCAATTCTGCAAATTTTAGTCGTATATCGCCTTTTATTTGATTATACAATTCCCTTGTTTGGCCCATTTTAGAATGTAGTACAATTATATGGTCTCTGTTCTATGAAATTCATAAGAACGAAATTTAAAAAAATGCAGAAGACATTTCTAAGATTCATATATTATAAAAAATCTGGTGTGATACTTCCTTTTACAGTG
Organism: Agriotes lineatus; assembly: GCA_940337035.1. Lineage (NCBI taxonomy): Eukaryota > Metazoa > Arthropoda > Insecta > Coleoptera > Elateridae > Agriotes > Agriotes lineatus. The sequence continues at coordinate 14,518 of CALNHX010002184.1, forward strand.
ATCTTATAATTAGCCAAAAATTTGATTTTTAATATTTAAGCATTTGTCAAAAATTTTTGAAAACTACAAATTCTACAGAAACCGTACAAAATAAAGCGTTAGTTGAAGCGACAAATTTTCTCTAAAATGTCAAGCTGAATTCAAAAATCTAATAGGTACAGTAAGAGCTGGATAACGTAAACACCGGATAATGAAAACATCGCGCTAATGTAAACACAAAATTCATACGATAGGATCAAACAGAACGCTCGATAACGTAAACAACCTGTACAGTTCGAACGTAAACAGTACTTGGCGACGGTTAGTCGCCGATTTATGTAGGGGATTCCCCTCTGCAACACAAATTACTTGCAGATTTATATAGGGGATTCCCCTATGCGACACAACTGAGTCGATCGGAGAGGTGTTTGTGATGCGTTTGCATTTCATTTTAGTCATTGTTGAACAACGCTAATTTATGCAGAATAAAATAGCAGCATATTTTTCTTCTCATTAAAAATGTCTATTACTTATTGCTATCATTATATGTTTTGTTTCGTATTGTGTTATTAAACGTTTCTATTAATAATGTGTTTATTGATAAAATGACGCTCGTTAATGTAAACACTTCGACAATGTGAACACACTTGGTTTGAATTAGTTCACCTTATCGAGAGTCTACTGTAGTATACCGGGTATTCTTTTTAAAATAGGAGTTGAGAAAAAATTGAAAAAACACAAAAGAAACTTATTTTAGAGGTTAAAATATAAAGTTTGAAAACAATCGTTAAGAGCCGTTTTGAAAAAAATCGAAAAAAACTGAAAAATCACAAGAGTAAACACCATAATTCCGGTTATACGATTTTTTTCAAAGGCTTGGCTGTCGCATCTAGATAGTAACCAAAACTATATATGAAGTTTCACCGCCATACCTCTTCGTTTTTGAGATATTCGGTTCACACACAGACTGACAGCCAGACCAATGAACAAAAACATGTTTTTTGTGTTCTGTTTTTATGTGATATGTTGAAAACTCAATTTCGAATTTTTGGGGTTAATCCAATACTTTCCTTATCGTAAAAGGAAGTAAAAACACGGAATTTAATCTCTTCCGAAATCTTATGCGTCTATGCTTCAAGAATTCAATTTTTGTAGTTTAAAAAAAGGAGATCTTGCTCTGCTTTGCTTACATAAAGCTTATCAATAGCAGGGTGGATGTGGTTTCAGCCCTGCCTAAATGTTATATGGTTGCTAGTTACGTTCAACACTTCCTGTAATGAAGATTGCCTTACAGCCAGCATGGCACTATTACGGTGAAATGCTGAAGTCTCAAGAGAAGTTGAAGCAGGAGTGCAGGAACTACAATACCAGACATCGCACTAGAAACCTACCTGCAATTCAAGTGGGAGATGTTTGGAGCATTGATCTTGGTCGTTATGGAACGGTAGAGAGAATTACTGATCAACCGAGGTCTACTGGATCCAGACCTGCAATTCAAGTGGGAGATGTTTGGAGCATTGATCTTGGTCGTTATGGAACGGTAGAGAGAATTACTGATCAACCGAGGTCTACTGGATCCAGACCCAACAAGGCAAAGTTCAGAGAAATTGAAGTTTTTATCATTCCGCATCAATCAGCCCCGGAAAGGAAGATACACTAATTTTGATTATAAATTTATATTCTGTTACAGTCACATTATTTTCCTTCTCATAAGAAAGAGGATGTGTTGTACGGCCATTTTAAATTTGCACGCCGTCGGCCACTCACGCAGTGGTACCAGCGACAGACGGGGCGGGGGGACCTGAAAAAAACCGGCGCTGGGCCGACAAATAGGAACAAGGTGGCTGGCGGAACGCATTGTAAAATTTTGAATAATGATATTGAACCTAATAACATGTGTGTGTTAAGCTCGAGTAGAAGTAAACGGGTTAAATAATCATGTGGCGTTTCTTTCTCGTGTATTGGCTCGGACATCAGTAACCTTATCGCAGTGATACAAAACACATGCAAAGGTGGTCATGACGCCAATCTCAAGTAGTTTTATTCTCTTTCATTTGATGTAATGTTTTATGGGTCATTTTTACTTGCCAAGAAGTTATGCTACCCAGTCGATAATAATCTTGTATTACTATGCTGAGTACAAATGACACCAAACCAAATGAACATTGTGGAAAACAATCGGTGAACATATATGTTGGGTTCCGAAATAATAGCAATTATATCAATTAATATCGCAGGCATTTTACCTTGTCTAATGTGCACAGGCAGCCATTGAAAAAATCACTAGTGGAGTTAAAGAAGTGAAGAAACTCTTTCTGATTTTTCACTAGTTACAAGTAAAAAACATTCGGGTTTTAATAAATTTATTCAATCATATGTAAGGTATTTGTCGTGTATGAATCGTAACGTGCTTAACTAGATTATTTTTCCTTGCTGTTTTGTAGTCACAAACAGAACAACTGTGTGGTTTTTCCCCTGTATGAATCTTCATATGTCTGGCTAAGCATTCTTCACTGCAGATTTGTACCTACAAACAAAACAACTCTATGGCTTTATCCCTGTATGGGTCCTCATATGATTAAGCAAATGATCTTCCTTGCTGCTCGGTAGTCACAGACAGAACAATTGTATGGTTTTTCGCCGGTATGAGTCTTCATATGCTTGACTAAATCATTCTTCACGGCTGATTTGTACCACAAACAGAACAACTATAAGGCTTTTTCCCCTGTATGGGTTCTCATATGATTAACCAAATGACCCTTCCTTGTTGTTTTGTAGCCACAAACAGGAGCAACTGTATGGTTTTTCCCCATGAGTCCTCATATGCATGACTACATCATTCTTTACTACTGCTTTGTAGTCACAAACAGAACAACTGTATGGTTTTTCTCCGGTATGAGTATTCATATGCATGACTAATCATTCTTCACGGCTGATTTGTAACCACAAACAGAACAACTATAAGGCTTTTCCCCTGTATGGGTTCTCATATGATTAACCAAATGACCCTTCCTTGTTGTTTTGTAGCCACAAACAGAGCAACTGTATGGTTTTTCCCCATGAGTCCTCATATGCATGACTACATCATGCTTTACTACTGCTTTGTAGTCACAAACAGAACAATTGTATGGTTTTTCGCCGGTATGAGTCTTCATATGCTTGACTAAATCATTCTTCACGGCTGATTTGTAACCACAAACAGAACAACTATAAGGCTTTTCCCCTGTATGGGTTCTCATATGATTAACCAAATGACCCTTCCTTGTTGTTTTGTAGCCACAAACAGAGCAACTGTATGGTTTTTCCCCATGAGTCCTCATATGCATGACTACATCATTCTTTACTACTGCTTTGTAGTCACAAACAGAACAACTGTATGGTTTTTCTCCGGTATGAGTATTCATATGCATGACTAAATCATTCTTCACGGCTGATTTGTAACCACAAACAGAACAACTATAAGGCTTTTCCCCTGTATGGGTTCTCATATGATTAACCAAATGACCCTTCCTTGTTGTTTTGTAGCCACAAACAGAGCAACTGTATGGTTTTTCCCCATGAGTCCTCATATGCATGACTACATCATGCTTTACTACTGCTTTGTAGTCACAAACAGAACAATTGTATGGTTTTTCGCCGGTATGAGTCTTCATATGCTTGACTAAATCATTCTTCACGGCTGATTTGTAACCACAAACAGAACAACTATAAGGCTTTTCCCCTGTATGGGTTCTCATATGATTAACCAAATGACCCTTCCTTGTTGTTTTGTAGCCACAAACAGAGCAACTGTATGGTTTTTCCCCATGAGTCCTCATATGCATGACTACATCATTCTTTACTACTGCTTTGTAGTCACAAACAGAACAACTGTATGGTTTTTCTCCGGTATGAGTATTCATATGCATGACTAAATCATTCTTCACGGCTGATTTGTAACCACAAACAGAACAACTATAAGGCTTTTCCCCTGTATGGGTTCTCATATGATTAACCAAATGACCCTTCCTTGTTGTTTTGTAGCCACAAACAGAGTAACTGTATGGTTTTTCCCCATGAGTCCTCATATGCATGACTACATCATTCTTTACTACTGCTTTGTAGTCACAAACAGAACAATTGTAGGGTTTTTCGCCGGTATGAGTCTTCATATGCTTGACTAAATCATTCTTCACGGCTGATTTGTAACCACAAACAGAACAACTATAAGGCTTTTCCCCTGTATGGGTTCTCATATGATTAACCAAATGACCCTTCCTTGTTGTTTTGTAGCCACAAACAGAGTAACTGTATGGTTTTTCCCCATGAGTCCTCATATGCATGACTACATCATTCTTTACTACTGCTTTGTAGTCACAAACAGAACAATTGTAGGGTTTTTCGCCGGTATGAGTCTTCATATGCTTGACTAAATCATTCTTCACGGCTGATTTGTAACCACAAACAGAACAACTATAAGGCTTTTCCCCTGTATGGGTTCTCATATGATTAACCAAATGACCCTTCCTTGTTGTTTTGTAGCCACAAACAGAGTAACTGTATGGTTTTTCCCCATGAGTCCTCATATGCATGACTACATCATTCTTTACTACTGCTTTGTAGTCACAAACAGAACAATTGTATGGTTTTTCGCCGGTATGAGTCTTCATATGCTTGACTAAATCATTCTTCACGGCTGATTTGTAACCACAAACAGAACAACTATAAGGCTTTTCCCCTGTATGGGTTCTCATATGATTAACCAAATGACCCTTCCTTGTTGTTTTGTAGCCACAAACAGAGCAACTGTATGGTTTTTCCCCATGAGTCCTCATATGCATGACTACATCATTCTTTACTACTGCTTTGTAGTCACAAACAGAACAACTGTATGGTTTTTCTCCGGTATGAGTATTCATATGCATGACTAAATCATTTTTTACTAATGATTTGTAGCCACAAAGATAGCAATTGTATGGCTTTTCCCCAGTGTGAGCCCTCATATGTACAACTAAATTATTTTTCAATGCTGCTTTGTAGCCACAAACAAAGCAACTATACGGTTTTTCAGAACAGCTATGTTTTTCCATAATAGGAGAGCTCACAGATCTTGTTAAAATACTTTCCTTCACTGTTCTACCTATAAAAATACAACGTGCTTTAATACTTTTTATGTATCTTTGTAGGTACTTGCACTTACCTTTGTTTGATGTCTCATATTCATCCTTTATATATATTTCTTCCTGCTTAATTTCTGTATCTGAATGAATACTGATGTTAGTGTTTTCAAAGATTTCTTGTTTGATAAATAATTTATCAACATTTTCTGTACTATCCATGCTGCAAGTTTTGTATAAAGCAATTGCTATAGAACTACAAATTTTTCTATCCACACTTGCTGGTATTGTCTTGACGATAGTGGTTTAAATGTCCACATAAAGTTGCCTTTTTTCTTTTAGTAATGTTTGAAATTGTCACGTCTATAACCAAAATAAACTGATACTAAAGCTTTAAACTGAAATATAATAATTCTACACACAGCATTAAATCACTTATATCAACAAATTATAATACATTGCATTCTCGTTTATGCGAACTTGCATTTTCATCCTGTACTGTTGATGTTATTTGTTATGACTATTTACTGTATTAGTTTAGCAAGCTCGGTATCAAATTTATTAATATCAGCATCGATAGCATCTCTTAAAGTAGTTACGTATAATGGGTGCGAGTGCTGCGGTTGCAAAAATGAACATAATAATCAATGTGTCATGTCTGACGCCGTACACTCCCATTTGTGATTCTCAGTATGCTTTGCATGTGCAAATTGTGCATTCTTTGAACGGTATAAGGCACAGTTAGTAACAAAAAAACTTCCCAAAGTCAAAGCAAAATGTGACTTCATTCTTCAAGTGAACTAAAGTTGTTCAAAACAGCATAACTGATTTTTCTTGTTCAACAAGATGCCACGAATGGGATTGCTATAACTGAAGTACTTTTCAGAAGCTACAAAATATCAATGTGATTTTCTAACTAACTATTTGATACACGTAACCAACATCAAGTATAAGTATAGCAACATTTATTTACGAACGGTCATAACCTTAGATATGACAGCGATCAGTTACAAATGCATTAATATTGTTTTAACTATTTTTATTTACATTGTGGCGTCTTCTTTAATGGTAATTAACAACTCGATAACTTCAACGGCATATATTAACTGTACCTTAAAGTAGCTTACTAGATGCAATATTTTACGTGTCCTACAATGTAGGTGAAGTACGTTTTGTTTACTTTCTTACGCGACACAAATGCCAACTTCTAAACTTCTTGCGATTGGCAGTTGAAATCAAAGATATTACACTAAAACTGGATTGGCCTTAACCATCTTTCCTGTGAAGCTACTGCGTTGGTTATGTCAGTATAGTTTCATTGCAATAAATACTCACCTAAAACAATATTTATAAGCATCAATGTGAATTGAAACTTAATACTTACCAATATGTGGAAATGAGTATTTCTAGTAACACATACCTACGTGGATTTATTTAAAAATATTACAAAATATAGCACTTACAGTTACAAAATTGAGATTCATAATTATGATATACTTTCATTGTGTTTCTAGACTAATGCATATGTACTTCTACTTTCTGTATATAAAAAATAAGAGCCTAATTATACAATTTATTATTAAATATTATTAAATAATACAAGATGGTTCATTTTTTGACGAATACTTGCACCGGCGCCATGAATTTAGTCTTTTTGTTCTAGTTTTTATTCGCATTTCTGAATAAAACAGGCAATTTTTGTTAATTAATTGAATCTCATGTAATTCTTCAATTAAATATTCACCAGATATTGGGCGTGTTGGCTGGAATAACTGTAATTTTGGGGAAAATGCTTTTACGACTGCATAAACAATAAAAGGCTTTCAAACTGTTCATTCTAATATTAGTTTGTATTTGTATCTGATACAGTTGTTCAAAGTGCTGAACTATTTTAAATACTATATCAGAAACAAGTATTAATTTCTCCCTATTTTGTAAATCCCCTCCCACAGAATATGCGTGGTCGTGTTGTAATATTTGTTTTGATAAGAAAATTTTATTACAATCAATACAAGAGCTCCTTGACAATATTTTGTCTTACAACTACTCCACTTATATAATATAATACGTTGTTTTGTAAACTGTTCAAGTTAATGCTGTCTAACACCTACAGAGGTCAATATTGACACGGTCATCAACTTTCTTTACAGTGGGTTTACATACAGACCTTTTTCACTTTGAAATGTATGTTAGGTCAATACAGTTTGCAGTTGCTACAGGTTTTGCACTGTTCTTGAATAAAAGTTTTCGTAAGACCATTTAAACTGCAGCATATTTGGGTTATTCCAATCAGCAGCAGAACGTATTAGAGAAAAAAATATTTCTAAGTTGTCTTGAGAGCATTTATATGTTAAGAAACGCTTCAGTGGTGATACCAAATATTCAGCATCGGCATTAAATTTTGAACACCCAGTAACAAAAGGAGTGGTGGATAAACATCAAGTGTGCAGATCAACACGGCGGTTATTTCCCAAATACCAATGTATCCCTACGTGAAATTTCAATGGCCAACTAAGTTTTATCGGAGAGTGGGTGGATTCAATTACTACAATTAAACAAACCACTACTATACAAAAGGTCTTATTTTTAGACCCAGGTTTGACAAAGCCCCAAAGAAATACAATTTACTACGATTCAATATATCAAACTTTAAGACTGGAATCGGACGGGATGCGTTGCAATATAACCTAACTGCTGCTATTTAATCTGCTGTGGCGAACTAAAATTATTACCACCTGTAACGTTGCTTCAAGAGCACAACCAATAACATAACATTAAAAACGGTCAGTATATTTGGTTTATTTCGCATTAATTAAGTTTAGACAACAACATTTATAATAAATCATGCACATGACCCACATATTAAAATACATTTAATTTACATGCAAGAATTTCAGTAAATGCAAAGTATTGTTTTACAGAATGAAGGATATCAAATTCAAACGTTAAAGTCGCGAACAGCAATAAAATGAAATGACCCTAAAGACAATAATTCAAGCAAAGCAACATTTCAAACATCGCGAAGCGAGTAGGTTACACAAACAGTAAATATATATCCAACGGCAATACACCTTAATTTTGTATAACGAAGGGTGTAATCATATTATGACTAGCAGCTCATTCTGCGTCCATTCAGCCATTCATACAAATTAGTCAAATAATATGCTTACCATCGAAGCTCCTCATGACAAAAACTCTGCCACCGCTTTGTAAAATCAAATAGTATTTACTTCTACCATTTGCAGAACGAGTACCTCATCGCTTGCAGTATGGAAATTGCTATATTAATAAGTAAGCAAAACAAATGCTAGATGGAGTCTTCTAGTTTGGATTACAATGGTTCGTAGATTCCCCATTAAATCAGTAACGATGTAATAGCAATATTGCTCGACGGTGTGCCGCTCCCGTGAGAATGTGGTCATGTCTCTGCTCACGTGGACCGGCGCAATTCAGCCAAACAACAGGTGTGCGACTTCAATGGAGTGCATGTTGAATCCCATCAAACGTAGCCCAAAATTGGCGGCTTCACTAGGAGCGCTAATTAAGAACGAAAATACAACACGCATTAGCGAACGGTCTAAATCAAATCTAACGTTGCCTACCTTCACAATGGAAGCGCCGTGATTTACAACTGCGTCACGTGTCAGGTCATTTTGGCACCCAACCGTAATTTAATTAGCCACTTAGGCTTTAGGGCAGCATGCCCGTATGTTAAACGCTTTTAGTTACTTATTTGGCTTCATCGCATAATTCCATAATAATGATTTTGGACATATTTGGCCTCCAAGCGCAGTATTTCTCGTCATCTGGGGCACCCCTTTGTTGGTGCTTTGATAGCCGTGTGTTAACGCTCGCAAGATTTTCGAACCTTCTAGAAATTACGCTGCTTGTGCGACAAGGAGGGGTAGTGCCCATTCTCGCGCCAAAAGTCGCGTGTCTAGAAAATTCTGTGTTAGGATTGGCTGGAGCGTTTTTCCCATGAAGCTCAGGGGCACCGGACGCACGCGATTATCGCGGCAGTCGGCAGGGGCTCGCTAAACAGTCTACACGTGTGAAACAGTTGGTGCTCTCGGTGCAAAAAGTCGTCGCAGGAACACAGCAACATGCCGATTTATTAGCTTAATAACCGCAGTTTTTTTGAGTAAGCGTGCGGGATAATAATCGCTGTGTCCATTTATTGCAACGACGCTGTCCTCAAGTTCTGCATAACCTAGGTAGGTCGTCTCAGACTTCTCCCGACAAGGGGACTCGTGAGAAAGCCAGCCATTTTCGCCTTCCGCATCGTTTGAGCTACGCCGCAATGCCAAGTCCCGCATACCATTTGCTGCCAGGGAAGTTTCCCCATCTGCAAGAGGGCCGAGCTAGCCAGGTAACGCTTGAAAAATAACATTTGTGCATACTGACGCTTGCTTTGATCGACTAATTTTGTGAGTACCGCATCTCGCATACAAATTGTTGCAATGCGAAGCCAGAGCGTGGTACACTCGGTGTAAAAATAGCATTTGTGCGTACTGACGCTTGCTTTGTTCAACTAATTTCGTGAGTACCGCTTCTCGCATACAAATTGCTGCAATGCGACGCCAGAGCGTGGTACACTCCTTGTAAAAATAGCATTTGTGCGTACTGACGCTTGCTTTGTTCAACTAATTTCGTGAGTACCGCTTCTCGCATAGAAATTGCTGCAGTGCGGTGCCAATCATAATCGCACGTTGTGGGCGGAACACTTTGTGTGATAGAGTGCAGTGAAAGTACACTCTGCTGAAAAATCCAGTGGTGTGCGTCAGTTCGCGCGCCGTTGGCCCACTTAATCGACAGCGCCGTCAGCGCCTAAATTTAAGATTAACTATCGTTGGTTTGTGCAGTCAGGCAAATTTTATTACGACCTAGTACAGGGTGTTCAGAGGTTTCGGGCCCGAATTCAGGTTTTGTTTGCACGCGTAACGGCGACCGGCCGTTGGGTTTAAGCCCACGTTTACCCATTACACCTGGCCTGGATGAGGTACCCGACTCGACTGTACGCCAACCCCTTAGGCATTAAGCGCTTTTCCCCAGCTGGGGTTAACCTTTAAGTTCCTTTTAAAAACCATGATGTTTTGTAACCTGTGTATATATGTATGTATTTAGATCAACCCCAGGGATCCAATAGACGTATTAATATTATCGCCGTTTTGTTTCTTCTTGACACTATTGTGTTGGTGTATACATATTACAGGGCGACTGTGTCGCTGTGCCACTACAGCTGTGAGGCGAGGACCAGACGCGGAGGGTAGGCCTTCCAGGTAGGCGGTTGCGACTGGCATTGTACGGCGATTTTCTCGAAATAGTAATTCGCGCATTTTCTCGAAATAGTAATTCGCGTATTTTCTCGAAATAATAATTCGCGCATTTTCTCGAAATAGTAATTCGCGTATTTTCTCGAAATATTTATTCGCGTATTTTCTCGACATAGTTATTCGCGTATTTTCTGGAAATAGTTATTCGCGGATTTCCTCGAAATAGCTATTCAAGTGCTACCCGAAGTAGTACTTGATTGTAACCCCGCCCCGTTCCGCCGTCCAATTCCGGCAGAACGTGGAGATCCCGAGTCAGAGCTGGTGGCGCCCATTCTTTGATAACCATCAACTCGTATTAAGTGACGCTCGCCCTGTGGCGTATCGGTGTTAACCCCGCCCATCTCCCTGAGCGCATTTCAGCTGGGGCCGTTAGCCTGTTTTATCGATCTTCCAGGGTGAGCGTACCACATTTCCCGGATTCGTCTAGCGATCGGTGCCTGCCCATCTGCAGGCGTCATAAGAACCGTTTGATACCGTAACACACGTAGTTTCTCGACCTCTCAAAATCCCATATTACAATGGTTTTATAAGTGAGTGACTATTCGTCCCCACAAAATAAACATCAAAACCAAGCTAATAAATCCGTAAATTAACGTTTAAGACAATTAATTCTGCCACGTGCAGAATTATAAAACTAGCTTTGGCATTGGGGTCTGGAAAAACACGACCTCTCGAAGTGCGTTCTGGCTGCAGAATAACACAACATCAACGAACAGGCCAGGTGCGTTCGCAAAATGAAATACTAACTGTGTGAGTTCGGGAATCAGAAAATAATAGCGATTCAACTAACGCGAAAGTAAACCGTAATAGTGGATCTGGTTTTGTAAATAGATCTACAACTAGACTTACTGTGCTCTTCATGGTTACAATAATCTCAAGAGCAAATGTTTTGCAACATATGAATTTTTAACTTCCTCAAATATCCTATATATATATATCGGTTTTAAAACGTCTTACGACGTTGTCCGATGCCTTTTCTCCATTCCCTTCGGTTTTCCCATTGTTCATCTCTAAGGTCTCTGGTACTCATTGCTTTGTTTATTCCTTCCATCCAGTTCTTTCTTGGTCTTTCTTTCTTTCTACGGAATGGCGGTACCCATTCCATCACTTTCTTGGGAAGTCTTGAATTATCCATGCGTTTTACATGGCCATACCATATTAACTGATTATTTTCTATTTCTGTTATTAATGGTTCCTCTATCCCCATTAGCTGTCTAACTTCTTCGTTTCTTCTCAGGGACCTTCTGAATACGTCAAGTTCCACTGCTTCTATCATTCTTTTATTAGCTTGCTTTAGTCGCCATGTTTCCGAACCATATAATAGTCCACTTTTTACTATAGTGTTATATATATTATATTTTCTCTTCTTTCCTATTTCCTTGCTCCAAAATATGTTATTTAGGCATCCGATTGTTTTTCTTGCTTGACTAACTCTTGATCTGATTTCTTTGTTGTCTGTTCCTGTTTGGTCAAATATTACCCCTAGATAGTTATACTCCTCAAATATCCTTCCGTTTCTTTAAAAATTTCCGCATGATAAGAAATATTGTCAAACGAATAGGAACTTTGTAACCATTTTCGAAAGGATTATTAGAATTTAACATATCAAAACTCCTATTAATGATTCTTAGAAATCTGACAGTTGCTTGGCTATTTTGAAAATTATCTGCTCCTGTAGATCGCAGATAATCTATTGCATAAGCAACACCTGAAGCACCTATAAGCAACGCAGTATTTCGCCGTTTTTTTTATAAAATAAATAACCAAATCACACGACCGATTTCAAAACACTCGCTGCAGTAACAGGTAAGAGAGAGAGTAAGAAACAGTAAAAGTGAATAAAGAATACGGTACAACGGCGGGTTACCTAGCCTCAAAATCGGCTTCAAAACCAGCATTAAGACGTAAATGGGTGGTGGCCAATCCAGTGTTATTTTAATATCCTTGGTTGAAGGAGACAGATCGCCATGCTATAGAACCTGCGATGATATTTATGACTCTTTGATATTACAGGATCTACCACTCACAGCGCTGTTGTTCCACGCCGGGTCCGCGATCCATCACGTGATCGACACATGCGAAGCTCCGATGGGACAAATCAAAACGTAAACAAGACGTAAACAACCCCCCCCCCCCCAATAACGCCAACTGACCCGGCGTGGAACATTTGCACCGCTAGTGGCAGAATACGGTACTACTAAAGAGCCGCAAATATTAACGCAGGTTTTGGTGAGCCGCCGGCATGGGGATCGGTCTCCTTCCCGCTTACTTCATAGTTTAAATTAATAAAACACTGTGTTATAGTCAGTGATTCAGTGAAGCATATAGATACAAACACACGGTTCACCTAATGTGCCAACATAACCGTGACATACATTTTTGGTGCCATCTCTTTCTCAAGCAAAATAATGTATATGCATTTATCTTTGTCGTAATTGCGCTACCAACCTTGAAGCTAAGGCGTCAGAATTTACATTGCCAAGACGTTATACGTATGTATGTCATACCGACGACCAGGCATCTTATAGTTTCAATTAATATCAATGTAATCGGCACACCTTATAGGCATTCTAGAAAGTTTCTATAGGGTCTCTCAAGTTTTTCTGTGTTGGTTTTTATAGAAATTTTCATTTAAAGGTTTTGTCACGCGCCTCGCCTGCATTGATTAATATAAATTGCGAAGCGTAGTTTTTTGATCAACGTAGGCGATGCTCACACACGATACACTTCAGCAACATGACTATAAATTTGCAAGAGTTCTTCGCAATTAATTTTTTTTTTTCTAGGAACTAGACCAATGTACTTCCTTGCAATATAGCAACTTCATGTAAAACACTTAACGTTTTTTGTTCCACAAAAATGACTTAGTTTGACGTTTAGGTATCATTCGTTAAAAAATGTAGCAATCAAAAACGTACGTTTTTGAAAAACAAAAAGAAGCGTGGTGTGTTATTTATCTAGGGTGCTGTGCCAGCAATTGCGAAAAGGATAGAGCGTATTCATATGCTGTATCACAGAAGAAGATAGTACAAAAAATGGATGTTATACATCTTGGCACATAACCGTATGTAATACGTTAATGCTGTATTTGTACATATACCTTTCAAAATCACTGGTTATAGTATAATATAGGTACTATTAAAGACACTAGAAATGAGAGACTGGCCATTTGCGGAAGTAACTAGATTCCCCTAGCGAAATGTTGGCAACGGTGTCCCCAAAATGGCGAATGTGTCAACTGTGTTTTGCAGGATTTGAGGATTTCATCAATGTGAGTGTTATACAGGGTGTTCCGAAAAATCGTTTACAAATTTTCAGGGATTGGAGAGGAAGGCAAGGGAAGTAATTTTCGCTACGCAACACATGGTCGGAAACGTCTCCTTGTTATTGAAAAAAAAAAATTATTACAGATTGCTTTTAATCGTAAGTTATAAAAGTAAAAACAACCAAGTGGTACTTAACAACCATCATTCATAATAATTGCTCGAACTGTCGACCTACAACATCGTTGCAAGCGTGGCAGCGATGCACCATGTTAGCTCGAACTCTGGCCAAAATTCCTGGAGTTTCCCGGATCCTTCCACAGGCATCAATAATTCGGGCTACCAAGTCCTCCTGTGTGTTCACTGGAGTCGCGTACATTAAGCTTTTTAAATCTCCCCATAGGGAGAAGAAATCCAGCGGAGCCGGCGCCGCTTTGTTGTTTTTACTTTTGTAACTTACGATACAAAGCAATCTGTAATAAATATTTTTTTTCAATAACAAGGAGACGTTTCCGACCATATATTGCGTAGCGAAAACTACTTCACTTGCCTTTCTCTCCAATCCCTGAAAATTTGTAAACGATTTTTCGGAACACCCTGTATAACTATTAAATGCTGATAATTTGTATTTGTAGCAACTGCAAGTAATGTATCTCCCGAAGAATATGAAATTGAAATTTTGAAAAGGATGTCTGCACAATCAAATATAAAGTTAAGGAGGGACAACAGAGTTAAATGACATGAATCAAAACTTGTTAGTGAGTCAAAATCGTTTGACGTTAGTGATGAAGAAAATGTTGCAGAAACGCTCCGTCACCGAGTTGATGATTTGGTGATCAACAAATTTTCAATCTGCAGCATTTATCAAGTGATAAAAATTTTGTACGAGTCCTTGCAAAGTGATCTTCCTACTTGGAACTCTCTCGAAGAATTTCAAAAAGGATTGTTGGCCGTTCAAAACGATGTTGTTAACGACTCTGCTGAAATAGGTGTTAAAGGACAGAATAGTTTAACAGCGTTTTAACTAAGAAATATGATCAAAAACAGCTTCTGTTACAAGTAGTAAAGGACTACCGTAAGAAATTTCCAGACAGTAGCAAAAAGAGGCTTTTGTCCAACGTTACATTTTATTTTTTGAAGTTATTGTGACGCCACGGACCCTTTATATTGTTTCCCTGTTTAATACCAATGTATTCCGTATCTGCTGTATATTTTAATCAATTTATGAACATGTAATTCATATTTTTTTTATTTCCCCCCTAGGTCTTCAAGACAAAATCATTGAGACACGTCAATTGGTTTTAAATTTTACCGGGCTTTTATTTTTATATTTGGAAAATGTTAAAAGGGTGAGATCGTCGGAGTTTTAAAAAATCTATACAAATATAGACCATCCTAGTACATATAGAATGCATTTGACTAAAAACAGCTTTAATTAAAATCAATGCTAAAACATATTTTCTCTAATGCAATTGCGGATAAATGGATTGTCTACATCAGCATTGAAACAGGCCAATTCGTGCCCCCTGTATTTACCTATATTTCATACCTTTTTCTTATATACCCGATTAGTAATAAAGCTCAGCAGTATGTGTTCTTATGTTTTATTCACGTAGCAACGCAATATAAGTAAGAAACTCTGTACAGGCGACCGCAGGTTATAAGGTCCCCGAGTGCGAACACGCCAGTGCAATGTGCGGGAATGTGCAAACTCTGCAATGTAATTCGGGGAACAAAGATCAGCGGATTCGAAACGACGCTGAGGCCCGCAAGTGAACTCATTCGCGCTCAAGTTTGTGAATGGCGCGGGTCGACCTTTTAAAGCAGTGAAATAGCACAGGCGAGCCAGCGGTGTTCCAAGTCGACAGCGCTCGAAGCAGCGATTTCGCTCCAGCTCCCAGCGGTTCCCTGGCGCCTTGTTGGACAGAGTGAAACCAGGTTAGTCCTGCTTGAAACCGCGCTACGAGATTCGAAAACAATTAATACAACATTGTTAGTAATTGTTTTAATAAACCACTGCGCAACTATGAGCAAGGGGTCCACTGCCCTGATAATGGGGAAGTACCGGCAATCATTACACCGGCACCACGTCATCTGCTGACTCGGCGGATCGGGTTTCCAAGCATTGAGGCACTCTAAAAAAGCGACAACTTCGTGTCAAAATTATTGGTGTGTGGAATTACTTCATACCTCGATCTCGTAAACTTTGTCTTTGCACGAATAACTGAACTTTAAATATTTAGTTAATACATTTTCCCATGCGCAATGCGCAACTGTTTTATGTATTTGCTTGCATGTGTTTGTGTGTCTATCATTTTCTTACAGATTATATGTATTCATGTAAACTGTTGGGTTTTTATTGTCATTGGTGTTTGCATTTGTAAGTACAATATTTCAGGTGGTAACGAGCTGACATTAAACATTATTAGCTTTCCCCTAACTGCACTGACGATGTTAATAGCGTCGCATAGCTAAGCGACTGAATAAGCTAGCGAACCAGGGAATTGTAAGGTAATAATTCAGTAGTGTGTAGGGCTAGTTAAAAGGCCGTGTAACTTTGCATGCATGATGTCTCAATTTATAAAAAAAATCATGTAAATATCTACCAAAAGATGTCTGCCAAATTTCGACCATTTGATAATATGTAGATCCAAATTCACTTTTGCGTTTCGTAATGGAGATATAAAAGTTATAAATATAAAAAAACATAAGAATTACAAATAAACTGTGTTTTTACGAGTAATTTCCTTTATACATGTAATATTTAAGCTTGAAATGTCTACTTTCTCTCCACCTAATCGCCTTCGGTGTCACGTTTTGTGTGTATTAGCATCTAAGAAACATTAGGTCAAGTGACGTTAAATGTGTTGCCTATCGACGTAGCCAAGCTGGCGTTCAGGGTGACATCAGTTCTGTGGATAATTGCACATATAAATAAAAATCAATTGCCACATGTATGTTACATCATCACTGGAGAACGGCTCGACCGATTTGGCTCATTTTTTTTGTTGTGTTCATAATTATCAGGACAAGGTTTGTATGAAATAAAATTTTGGAAAAATCCACCGGAAAAGTCGGAAAATCAAAAAGATGATTTTGTATGGGATTTCGTATGTTTTCGTTTCCGAATGGCTTTTCGAAGAGAAAAATCGGAAAATCGGAGTGAAAAACTCGGAAAATTAGGAAAAATCGATTTTTTTCAGGATAGAAAAACAGACCGATGGAAAAGTCATGTTTCAAAACATACACGCCTAGGTTCACGTGATATTATGCCCGGGAAATGCCGGGTAGGTCACAGCTATGATGTATACAAGGAATAAGGAAGGATATTTCGAAATTCAACCCCTAAAGGGGTAAAATGAGGGTTCCAATTTTGCATGGAAAAATAATATTAAATAGACATTTTGACTTGAAACTTCGTAGGAGTACTTCTAAAAACAAATAAGCAAACACGTATTTCGTGATTTTCCGAAAATCAACCCCTTAGGGGGTGAAATGGGGTAAATAAGTCTAAAAATCGATATGGGTGCCGTTATTGAGGTTTTTTGGGACGTTGATTGCGAAAATCGCATTTATTTTTAAGTCCAAAACGGTGGACATGACAAAATTAAAACTTTATAGTGGTGAAACGGGGTTTCAGAGACAAATTATTTTTGGGCAGAACAACATTTGCCGGGTCCACTAGTTTTAAAAAAATTCAATTTATATTGCTTAATCTAAAAAATAACGGTTTTCTCTAAGTGGGCAGATCTTCCTCAAATTTTGTATAGAGCCATAATTTATCATTCTGAACAACATTTCTTAATAAAATTTTGCCTTATCATGGACAAAAAGAGTAGTTTACCTGAAAATAAAATAGTTTTCGCTTCCCTGTCAAGGCTTACTTGTTTTTCAAAAACTGAAAATATTCTTAAAATTCTTTTCAAACCAAGCAGGACCGAATCCCAGAACCTTAAAATAAAATTAAAAAATGTTTAGTCCATCTCACCTCTTGTAACATCAATCCTGAGGCACACTGTATACATCTATATATAAATAACATGCTAGAAGTATTCCATTGACTACTTCATTAAACAAAAATAAATAAAGTCGTTTTAAGTTATGTAAATAACATAACTACAGCAAATGACCTAATGTAATAAACGAACGTGAGTTACATGACTAGATACTATTCAAATCTATGTGGTAGGTCAGAGGGTTTGAACCTTTTAAGCCGTCATGGGTTGTCATCTTCATCGAACAAACATTCTGCAAGTTTGCTTGGATGTGTACTAATCCTGTCGCAATTAACTGACACTAAATTTATGTATTGTTTCACTAACGGTGTCTATTCCGAGGTCATTAATAATAACATTGTTCGGCACGTATCAAGGAGCATTAATCAAGGTTCTTAACACTATTGACTGAAATCTCTTGAGGATGTTAATACTTGAGTTGCAGGCTGTTCCTTACTATTGAACCCCATATGGATTAATAACAGTAAATTTAAGGTCGTAGAAAAAATAATGTATGCAAGCAATACTACCAAAGATAATGTAAAAAATCTTGGACTTACCTTTGACCAAAACATGCGATTGAAAAAACATATTTCTGATATCCTTCAAAAAGCATATCTTAATTTAAAAATTATTTTTCAAAACAGATTTTCTTTAAGCCCAATGGTAAAAACTATATTATGCGAATGTATAGTTTTGTCGCAGTTTAATTATGGTGATTGTGTGTACGGGCCTTGCGTGGATAGTACAGATATCAGTAGAATTCAGATTATGCAGAATTCTTGTTTGAGGTTAATATTTGGTATACGAAAATATGAACACATATCTCACAAATTGCAAGAAATTAAATGGTTGAACTTCATTCGGCATGTTTATAGCATAAAATAATTATTAACAAGTCACCTTCTTATTTATTTAATAAAATTAGTTTCAGATCTCATTTACACAATTTAAATATTCGTTATAAATATTTCATAAATACTCCATTTCATCGAACTGCTCTATTTGAAAGATGTTTCTCTTATAATGTAGGTAATATATATAATCCTCTACCACATTTTCTTAAATCTTTTAACAATAAATGAATTTAACCCTTCAGTACCCGTTTACGGTCTGTGAGACCGAGCAAACACATGATGCAGTATATTACTTAATGTGCTAGCGTTAGTTTACCGCCCATTTCACTACCTTCCTATATATTGCCATTGAAGATCCGTATGCAGTTTTGAGTTCGTGCGTGCAGTGGTTTAAAAGTTATTTACAATTTCGGTTTCAGAGACCGAAGCGGGTACCCGAGTTGTTTTTATTTTATCTTTGATATACGACCAATGTGAGGGGAAGGAAGTATTTTCTGCATTTTCAGTAACACTGTTATACTAAAACATTATTATAGTCATGGCAGATTTTATGAGAAAGAACAGGTGCGACTTGAAAAAGACTATGCGAGATATAATAGCGGAGGAGGATGTTGACAACGCGGTTTATGATAATGTGCCATCGTCTGACGAAGATAATTTATTGGAAACTAGGGAAATGAATAGTGACACTGAACAGGAAATATCTGATTATGAAGACGTTAGTAAACAAGAAATTAATGCCATAAGATATCTCATTATTTTTATGGAGGTGGCAGAGGGTGTCGGTCTGCGAGACCGGTGCGGGTACTGATGTCTTAGAATTTTGAACGGGTACTGGAGGGTTAAAAAACATCTCCATCAGATATTGTTAGACTTCCAAAACAATTCAGGCTAATTACACAAATAATATAATTGGTTATAGCTGTAGCTACTTAGTTTTTGTACAGTCTGCACTGGCAACTTAGAAATAATATGTAATATAATTAGGTTTAAGAGGTTAAGTGGAAGAGCAGAGATTTACATCTTTGGAAGTAAATCTTCGCCTTATTGGCATAGTTATTATTTTTTTAGACTATATTTAATTTTTATACAGGGTGTAGAAATGCTTTACACACCATACGGATTTCAATGGTAATTTCTTCATATGAAAATATTTGCTTCCCTAATTATTTTAGAGCAAACTTGTATTGAAGTTTTTTGTAGAGAAAAAAATTCTGTATCCATTTATGCCAGCATTTGTCATTTTACATTTCGGAAAACCGAAAATTTAAAGAAAAAATTGCCATTTTTAGACAAATCAGTGGTGCCTTGAAATTACTGAATCATCTCAAAGCATCAACAAATTAGTTTGCTGTTTATTTGGTTGCCGTTACATTTGACAGATGCAAACAAATAAACAGCAAACTAATTTGTTGATGCTTTGAGATGATTCAGTAATTTCAAGGCACCACTGATTTGTCTAAAAATGGTAATTTTATTTCTTTAAATTTTCGGTTTTCCAAAAAGTAAAATGACAAATTCTGGTGTAAATGGATACAGAATTTTTGTCTCTACAAAAAACTTCCATACAAGTTTGCTCTAAAATAATTAGGGAAGCAAATATTTTCATATGAAGAAATTACCATTGAAATCCCTATGGTGCGTAAAGCATTTCTACACCCTGTATATTTTCTTAATACGAAAAAATATTGTCACACTCAAAATTTTATTTATGACAGTGTAAATGTAAATACTTTTGTGTGTGTATTTTTCATTATTTGATTTTCTTTTTTGTGCCAATAAAAGACATTATTATTATAAAACTTGTGCTAAAAGTGTTATTGCACTTGACATGTTATGAAACTCAGCCTACGGCTTCGTTTAATAATTTTCATGTCTCGTGCTATAAACAAGTTTTATCACAAATAGCTATTTTATCAACTTTGCATAAAATAATAAAATTTTATTTCATTAATGTGATAATCTGTCAGTGGTCTGAAACTAATTAGCTGTTTCAACGTCTTTCATATGAAAAATTATAGCACTGGTGTCAGTATTGCGTAATAATGACAAAAGCATAGGTCCCACGATCATTTTGTTGCATCAAATTTCTTCTTCATACGCCAATGATGACGTATTTGTGACATCACCAATCGAGTTTGTCAACATCTTTAAAAAGAGGACTTGCTCTAATTTCCGCACAACTGTTTGACTCAATTCTGCGTAGTGTGTAGTTTTTTGAAATTGTACTAGTGACTATATTTAAAAGTTTTATAAATACTCTTTCGACCATCTTCAAATAATTTTTAAAGCTATCAGCATCTTCAAATTTCAATTCTTTGTTTACCACACTCGTTCTTGATCGCACCATGTAACCACTTACCTAGTTTTTTTGTTGTTATTTATTATAAGACGCTAGACCTAAACTTACTAACGAAAGTGTGATGACTTGTTCTTCCATTTTTTAACAAAAATACACATTAACAATTAACAACTGAGGCCTTCCAAACATAACCTCACTAATAACCAGTTTTGTCAGACGTAGAGATTTGTCCCTATACGTAGGAAACATTTGTCAAAAAAGAGACGTAGGGGACTTTCAATAAAGGCAGTAATGTGGGGATATTCTTAAACTGCGAGAGTGGACAATAAAACAAAGAGAAAAAATTATTTTTCCAGAAATCTGAAACAATTTTAAAATTTTATATTGCCGCTTTGACAATAACATCTCAACATCTATACAGAATTTGAAACTGAACACCCAATAATAAAACGTATTTACAATTTATATTGTAACGATAGCTCTGAGGTAAATTTTTGGCAAACAATTAATTTTAATTATTTCAAATTTGCATTTTAGCTCGGTATTCTATTGTACGTTTTGAGTGAGAGTCACGTGGTGTGTGGCTCTGCGGGTGCGTCTTCAACACAGCCATTTTTCCCACTATTTGAATCCCCAGTCTGAATTTGAGATAACGTGGGCGTCGAAACCATATAAAAGCACGCAAACAATTCTTCGAGTCTGCCTGCCTTAACCAATAACCTCTCCTAAACTCGAACAACCTTCCTGGGTTGTGTACAAGCAGGCGCTGGTTCCCGTGACGTGCACAAGCACCCTCTTTCCGAAACCCCGATCGAATTTGGTGTTAGTCTGTGACGAGTCCAATCCTCTGGTGAATGCTTAGGTAAATATACATTATAAGTGGTCATGACGCCAATCTAAAGCATCTTTCATTTTCCTTCAATTGATATAAGGTTCAATGGGTTTATTTTATTTGCAAGAAAATATGCTACTCCATCTACTATTAAATCTTGTAGTAATGGATACAATAACCCCAAATAAAAACAAAAAAATTTTGCGCATAACAATCTGTGAATGTATTTGCCACGCTTTTATCTTGACAACCAATAGCCATCAATTAATAGTGAAAGAATCTGGTGTGATACACACACACAATTTCCATTTGTCAAAAATTACAAATTGTACAAAAACCGTGCAAAACACAGCGTTAGTTCAATCGACCAATTTTCTCTAAAATTTTGAGCTGAATTCCAAAATGTAATAATATACCGTGTGTTCTATTTAAAAAAGAAGTTAACAAAAAAAAATAGAAAAAAAAGAAACCCATTTTAAAAGTATTTAACTGGAAAATCACCTATCTCACCTCAATACACATTAAAAATTTAAAGTTTGCAAAATTGTTAGAGCTGTTTTTGAAAAAATAAAAAAAATTGAAAAAATCTCAAGAGTAAACACTATACTTCTGGTTATGCGATTTTCTTTAAAAGCTTGCTGTCGCATCTAGATAAAAACTTATACATGAAGTTTCAACGGCATACCTCTTTTCGTTTTTGAGATATTCTGTTCACACGCAGACAGACAGACCAACGAAAAAAAACATTTTTTTTTGGGTTCAGGAGACTCTAAAACGTGAAGATCTGTTGAAAACTCCATTTCGAATTTTTGGGGTGAATCCATTACTTCCTTCAGTGTAAAAAAAAGTTGAAAGTGAAACATACAGATTTTCTACAAATTTATTCAATCACATATGTGGTTTTGTCCTGCATGAATCTTCACATGCTTAACTTAATCATTTTTCAATGCTGCTTTGCAGCCACAAATCAACTAAATGGTTTTTCCCTTGTATGAGTCCGTAAATTATGTTTAACCAAATTACCCTTCCATGCTGCTTTGTAGTCACAATAAGAACAGCTGTATGGTTTTTCCTCTGTATGGGTCCGTATATGTTTAACCAATTACCTTTCCATGCTGCTTTGTAGTCACAAACAAAACAACTATATGGTTTTTCCCCTGTATGAGTTCTCACATGTCTAACTAAATGATGCTTCAGTGTTGTTTTGTAATCACAAACAGAACAACTATATGGTTTTTCCACTGTATGAGTCCTCATATGTGTGACTAAATCTCTCTTCATTGCTGATTTATAGTCACAAATAGGGCAACTATATGGCTTTTTCCCTGTATGGGTCCTTATATGATGTTTAACCAAGTGATCCTTCTTTGCTGCTTTGTAGTCACAAACTGCACAACTATATGGCTTTTCCCCTGTATGAGTCCTCATATGAATGACTAAATCACGTTTCGCTACTGATTTGTAGCCACAAACGGAACAGGTGTATGGCTTTTCCCCTGTATGGGTCCTCACATGCACTACTAAATTACTCTTTAATGCTGCCTTGTAGCCACAAACAAAACAACTATATGGTTTTTCCCCTGTATGGGTCCTCATATGATTAACCAAATTATTCTTCTTTGCTGTTTTATAGTCACAAACAGAACAACTATATAGCTGTTCCCCTGTATGGATCCTCATATGTACTACTAAATTACTCTTTGATGTTACTCTGCAGTCACAAACAAAGCAACTATACGGTTTTTCAAAACAACTACGTATTGCCCTAATAGGAGAATCCACACATCTTAAAATACTTTTGTTTACTGTTCTATCTGTAAAATAACGTATTTTAATACTTTATATGTATTTTTGTAGGTACTTGCACTTACCTTTGTTTGATGTCGCAGATTTATCCATTATATTGGTTTCTTTCTGCATAGTTACTTTATCTGAATGAATACTGATATTAGTGTTTTCTTGTTTGATAAGCAATTTATCATTATTTTCTGTACTATCCATGTTGCAAGTTTTATTTGAAGCAATTATTGCAGAACTACACATTTTACTATCCACACTTGCTTGTATTGCTTTGACGATAGTTGTTTAAGCATCCACTTAATAAAGTTACACTCATCTTCTAGTAATATTTAAAACTGCCCCGTCTGTAACCAAAGTAAACTGATAATAATTGAACTAAAATATTGTAGCACTACACACAGGATTAAACATGTACACAAATAAATTACAATACAGTACATTCTCACTCATCAGAACTCGCATTTTTATCTTGTACCGCTGACATTATTTGTTGAATCTATTTATTGTATTAGTTTAGCAACTTTGTTATCAAATTTATTAATGTCAGTACGTCCTAAAATACTTATGTATAATGCATGGGAACGCTGCAGTTGCAAAAATGAATTCGAAAGAAAAACATAACATGTTAACCTTGTGTGAAAAAAAGCAAATTGTAAAACAAGAGGTGTTACCAGAAAGCAACTGGCATTAAAATGTGGAATTGGAACTTCCACTATTTCTAATATTAAAGAGAAACACAAAAAATTGAAAGGGACTCTAATTATTAATTGTGGGTTTTATTTAAGATATTACGGGCAGTATAATAAAAACCATGCAAGATGCTGCTCTGAAAATGGTTTTAATATATATATAATATATAATCTATCCCTCTTCTACTTTTAAGTGTAGAGGGTGTAACTTTTCATTACAGAACTCAAATATTCGTTTTTACAATTAATACATAAATAAAAGTATAAATGAAAGATGTAAAAAGAAGTAAAAAATAAATAAAATAAATAAAAATAATACGTAGAAAAAAAATGTAAACTCGTAAAAAACAAATAAAATCCTATAGTAAAACAAACTCTTATCTTACTGAACACTTAGTAATTTTAATTTCACTGCCTGCTTCCCGTTTTATAATTAACTAAAAAGTATTTTGCCCTTTCACTTCACTTCACTTGTAACTTCCTTTTGTACCATTTCCTTCTTTTCTACTATTACTTCGTCACTGCTCTCCAATTACTCTTATTTCTCACTATAATTTCGGCCTCATTCCAAGTTAAACCTCTGTTATTCAATATTTCCCCTATTTCTTTATCCCATATCTTACTTGGTCTGCCCTTCTTTCTTCTGCCTGTAGCCTTTGCTTCCCATACTTTCCTAACTTGTCTTTCTTCAGGTAATCTTTTCATGTGTCCCCACCACCGTAGTTGTGCCCTATCTACATACTTTCTAGCACTCTCTATTTTCAGTCTTTCTCTTATGTCTTCATTCCTTATTTTGTCCATTATCGTTACTTTTGCCACCTTCCTTAGATACTTCATTTCTAATACTTGTATTTTCTTGTGCAACTTTTCGGTTAGTACCCATGTTTCACTTCCATATAGTAAAGTCGGTAGATAATTGGTTTTGTAAATTGTCATTTTTGTTTTATTACTAATTTCGTTTTTATTAATAAATCCTCTGTTAATCCCGTGGAACAATTTTGTCGTTTGCGTAATTCTGTTGTTAATTTCTTCTTCCACTTTGCCGGCTCTGTCTATGGTTATTCCAAGATACTTTATGTTTTCGACTTGGTCCACTGTCTGGTTGTTGATTGTTAGGCTGACTCTCTTTTCCTTGTTGTTTGTTATCACTATTACTTTTGTCTTGTTAATGTTTATTTTCATTTCTTTTCTTTCTAGCTCCTCCGCCCATAGGTTAACATTAAATTGTAAGCTTTCCTCCGTACTAGCCATTATTGCGACGTCGTCTGCAAACACACAATCTCCCACCTTCACCGGTTCCAGTTTGTGGTATCCCACCGTCATCTTCTTGCTTCTACTGTTGACATTTCTTATAATTTCGTCCATGAAGATGATAAAGAGCAGTGGACTAAGATTGCCCCCTTGTCTGACTCCTTGCATTGTCCTAAATTTCTTTGTCTCTAGATTATCTTTCCTTACTACATTTTCTGTTTTTTGGTATAGCGATTTAATAGCTCCTATCAATTTATTATTAATCTTGTTTCTCTCTAGTGTCTCCCATAGTTTATGTCTTGCCACCTTGTCAAAGGCCTTTTCCAGATCAACCAGGCATATATATACTTCTTTATTGTATGGTAGCGTTTTCTCTATCACGTTCCTGATTGTGAAAATATGATCTTGGGTGCAGTGCCCCGGTCTAAATCCACTTTGCGCTCCATGTAGTTTATCTTCTACCAACTTTCTTAGTCTGTTTTCCAGTATCATCTCGTATATCTTACTGGCTGTGCAAATTAATGAAATTCCACGATAATTTGAGCAATCCCTTTGGTTTCCCTTTTTAAATATTGGAATTATTACTGATGTTTGCCAATCTTTGGGTACTGTTACTGTTGCCCATGCTTCTTTCATAATTCCATGTAGGATCGTCATTCCATCCTTTCCCATGTATTTGAATAATTCTGATTTCAGCCCATCTACTCCTGGTGCTTTCCCATTCTTCAATTTTCCTATCGCTTTCTTTACTTCATCCAGTTGTATGTCATCGCTTTCTTCTAGTTGTTGTATATTGTCATTCCCTTTTCCTGTATTTATTGCATTACTTTCTTCCGGTTCTGTTTCATCTTCTATCACATCTACTCCTTCTAACATTTCCTGGTAATATTGCTTCCACCTTTCCATTATTTTGTTGTCCTCGGTAATTATCGTTCCCTTTTTGTCCATGATCTGTCCCGTCCCAAGTTTTTTTTCTTTGTTTCTCATATTCTTGAGTACTCTATAAAATAACTTCTGGTTTGTTCTACTATCTTTTTCCATCTTAGTCCCAAATTCTTCCCATTCTTTGGCTTTGGCTATTTTAATCTTTTCTTTTGCCTCGCGCCTCGCTATTTTGTACCTTTCATAGGATTCTTCGCTTCTTAGTTGCAGGTATGCTCTCCACATATTCTTTTTTATTTGTATGATGTTTTTGATTTCCTCACTCCACCAACTTGTTCTCTTCTTGGATCCTCCTGCTACCATTATTCCACATGCTTTAATTCCCGCCTTATAGATAATTTCCTTGTATTTTCCCCATTTTCCCTCTATGGTCATTTCCTGAAGTTCATCTGTTGCTTCTTGTATTCCCTTACTGACCCATTCTTCGTATTCCTGTCTTATCTTTTGATCTTGTAGTTTATAAATCTTAATGGTCTTTATTTCTTTTTTGTGTGATTCTCCAACTACCTTCTCTTTCTCATTAATTTTTAGTCTCGCACCTAGTAAGTAATGATCTGTCGATAATTCGGCCCCTCTATAGATTCTTACATCATGTATAGTTCTTCTGTTTATGGTTTTAATATTTGTGTAAAATGGGTAAAAAAAACGACATTACACTTCCCCAAATAATTGTTTTAAAAAGGCTTAAAGAAAAGACCTTTTTATTAGGTCAAAACAATGAAAAATTACAAATTTTGTTCATTAACTTTCTTATGTAATATGTATTTTAGAATATAGCAATTTTGTATATAAAATAGTATAATACATGCAATAAAGTTGATTATGGTTACTTGAGGTATTCACTGTAATCCAGACTTTTTGATAATAAGAATTACCTCGGTTTTAATCAGTTCAGATTAACGAGAATATATTTTACCGGGTGTTTTAAAAAGAATTACATCTAGTATGCTTTGAAATTCCCATGACGCAATCCAAAAATTTTCTTAAAATTGGCAAGACTGTACGTTTATGTCAAATTCGAGGTTAGCAGGTTATGTTTTGCGTCAGTTTGTGTCAAAGCTGACGCAAAACATAACCTACTAACCTCTAATTTGACATCGACTTACAGTCCTGCCAATTTCAAGTAAAATTTTAGATTGCATTATGGGATATTCAAAACCTACGAGATATAACCCATTTTAAGCCACCCGGTACTTCGTTCTCTGAAAGAAGTCAATAAGATCTGCAACCCAAGTTACAAATATCACCTGTAACTAGATCGCTAATATGACTTACAGAAAATTTGCATAAGACATGGCCTTTTTGCAGTCTTTATGAAAGTCATAATAAACGTGTCATGTCTTTATATACATT
This sequence comes from Agriotes lineatus, assembly GCA_940337035.1. Classification (NCBI taxonomy): domain Eukaryota; kingdom Metazoa; phylum Arthropoda; class Insecta; order Coleoptera; family Elateridae; genus Agriotes; species Agriotes lineatus. Next base: position 42,210 of record CALNHX010002184.1, read on the forward strand.
AAATACTATACAGTAGAGTGGGCAAAAAGTAGGACAACCCCATAGTTGGGCAATTTGGTGAAGAAAAAATCTGGTGTGATACACTCACACAACTTCCTTTTACAGTGTTCGTGTAATCAGTCAAAAATTTCATTTTTAATTTTTAGCCGTTTGTGAAAAATTTTCAAAAATTACAAATACTACAAAAACGGTACAAAATAGAGCGTTAGTTGAAGAGACAAATTTTCTCTAGAATTTTAAGGTGAATTCAAAAATGTAATAATATACCGGGTGTTTTATTTAAAATAGGAGTTAATAAGAAAAATAGAAAAAAAAACAAAAGAAACCCACTTTAGAAGTATTCAACTGGAAAATCACCTATTTCACATCAATACACATTAAAAATGTAGTAAAAATGTAAAGTTTAAAAAAAATCGTTAGAGCCATTTTTGAAAAAATCGAAAAAAACTGAAAAATCACAAGAGTAAACACCTACTTCCGGTTATGCGATTTTCTTCAAAAGCTTGCTGTCTCATCTACATACTACACAAAACTTATATATGAAGTTTCAACGCCATACCTCTTTTCGTTTTTGAGATATTCTGTTCACAGCCAGACAGACACACACACAGACAGACAGACACACAGACAGACAGACAGACCAATTAAAAAAAAATATGTTTTTTGGGATCAGGGGACTCTGAAACGTGAAGATCTGTTGAAAACTCAATTTCGAATTTTTGGGGTGAATCCAATACGTCCTTTATAGTAAAAGGAAGTAAAAATAAATGACAACAAACACAGGTTAATAGAGATATGTCAGACATATTCTTTATGTATAATGAATGGCTTTTTTAAGCATAAAGATATATTGTTATGGTTCAAGTAGAATAAAAGTAGTCAGGGGTAAAAATGTAATTTTGGGTTGTTATAAAAAAAGGAGCGAAGCAGGAAGGATAACAAAGTTGTTAGTTTAAATCCAAGTAAAGTAGTATTTGAGATCTAATTAACTAAAGCATATGAATGTTTAACAACAGATAACTGAGGATTTGGAATAATATTTTACAATTAAATATTGGTTACATAAGTAATACATCAATACAAGCACAGTACACAGATATTACAAATATGAATACTCTAGCATGTATAAGTCAGATATTTTATAAGGATAGTGAGAAGTGGTAGTCAGGAATTTTGTCCTAATTATTAGAAAATAAACAACTTGAAAAATGATGTAATTTGAATTTGGGTCTAATATAAAATTGGATATTTCTCTCTATTTTTATTTAAAAAGTGTTTGGTTGAATAAAATAGAGTAAGACAAAATCTGCGAGGTGATATTAAATGGAATTCATCAAAGTGTAAAAACATAGAAGCGTTAATAACGGATCAAGTTTTAATACGTAATGGATGGAAGCAAGACAAGTATAATTAGCATGTAAGAAGCATAGAAGATTAATAAGGAAGCTAAACATATCTACTGGACTAAGAAGCAGAGAGGATTGAGAAGTAAGCTGGTTCTATCTACGGCGCAATCAACATCTGTACTTTGGCAAGAGTGATTTATTGTAAGAAGTTACAATTCAGAAAAACATAATTAGTTGGACGTTTATGGAAGTGTTGGCAGCATGTCAAAACTAGTGAAGAAGGTGGACATCCGTTGCTTGATTGGAATTTCAGAGCTACAGGAATTGTGAGCAGAGAGAGGCACCGATCATCTGGGGACAACTGGATTTGGACCATAATACCTGCAGAAAAGGATTGTTAATAGCTGAACTGACTGGGATAGGTGTCACTTGAACACAAGAAAAAGTTAAGGTCGAGACGTAGCAGTTAATAGCGGCTGGAAGCAGTTTGCTGTGTTTTTTGGAAGGAGTTTGCGGAGATCTTGGGACTCTGGAGCTGTCTGCAGTTGGAGTGACAGTCTACTAGAAGGAAGTGACAGATTGCCAGGTTTGTCTAGTTGAGATATAAAGTGACTGAAACAAAGCTATAATATTAAAAATAAACTGTGGTATTTATTAAAAGAGACTTACAGATAAAAGGTAAATCATTCATGACATTGAATTAACTTGTTAGTTTGTAATATCTAATCTGCATTGGGCATGTTTAATTTGACAGAACAGGATTGACATTTGCCGTCGTTCTGGAAACTGAGTTATCTTGATTTTAAACATTAATAGCATATAGTAAAAAGGGCTGATAAAGATAGGAACCTCACCTTGAAAGAGTCGCAAAGCTTTACCGATCAATTAAAATCAAATAGACTGTATCATTATAATAGATAAATTAAAATAGCTAGCCGAGGTATAAAGTAGAGTAATTATTAGATAATTATAGACCTAATACAACTTAGAGAGGTAGATCCACTGCAATATATAAATATATATGGATTCAACCTACAAGCTTCAATCTGTATACCATATGAAACGCGCAGAAGGAACAATACGCGAGAACAAACTGAAGAAGATCAGAAAATTGATCAACATAAATATAATCTGCAAAGCCTACAGGATGAATCCATTAAATTTTTATATAAAATTCAAGTGGCAAATAAGCTTCAGGACAAACCAATGGGTACAGCAGAACACATATATAGCAAAATGAAAGATTTGATGAAGAAATTGCAGGAGACATACAGAAAATAGATTTGTTTGATAGAAAATTTTGATAAAACAAAATATATAATGGTGGGAGAGGATGGCGCACATTTAAACATATCTAGGCACGTGGAGAATATAAATACCTGAAAACAATTATAGATTCTGAAGGTGATAGCATGAATGAAATAATATCGCGAATAGCACAAGGAAAGCATGTCATCAACAAGATAAATCCTTTGTTGTGGTCAAAAAATATCGCAAAGAGAACGAAAAAAAGGATTTGTGACATTATAGTCAAAAGTATATTATTATTATGGATCAGAAACGTGGGAAATAAGAGACAGAGGCAGATGACGACTGGAAGCAGTTCAAATGGATGCATTACGTAGAAGCTATAGAGTCTCCAGATTGGAACATATACGTAAAGAAGAGATTTTGAGACAACTGAAGGTAGGCAAGACCGTGATAGAGGAAATAGAAACCCATCGTCTAATATGGCTGGGCCATGTAGAACGAATGCCACCAGACAGATAGCCAAAAAGAGTGTTAGATTGGCAACCGCCCGGAAAACGAAAATGAGGGCGACCGAAAGAAAAATGGATGCAGCAGGTAGCAAAAGATATGCAAAAAAGAGGTCTGGCAGAAGAAATATGTCAGGATAGAGAAGCGTGGCGTTTAGGATGTCGGAAACAGCCGACATAGTGCTGTAGCAAACCACTATATATTGTTATGATACGACTATACTATGTTCGTAGATAAAATTAAAATTTGTAACAGAAAATGGGATATTATTATAATCCATATCAACCCGTTATAATAGTCGATGATGTTTAAAAAGTTTCCTGAATAAATCTGAGTTAAAGCAAATTAGTAATTGAATGATACCTATTGAACGTGGTTTGAATATAAAGAAAATATTTAAAATATGGTTGAAGAAGCAATGACAAATGCAAAATTCTAATAAGGGTAGAATTAAAGTAGGTGGATTTCAAATAAGAATATAGATTAGAAGGCATAGAGAATGAAAATGTAGTAGTTAGAAAGTTTGTTTCTGATTATTAGAAATAAGAACTTGAACATTGTGGAAATAAAATATACAAGGTAGGTGATTTCTTAGAGTATACCAACTAGAAAGCAAATAAAGATATTTTAAAAGGTGGCATTAATTAAGAAACAATAAGTTACTGTATTATTTAATGTTATAATGTATCATTCTAAGGATTAGGCATTTGTCATTGAGATTTGAAAATTGTTGTTGACATTAGAAGTGAAAATTTGTCTCTTGAACTAACGCTCTATTTTGTACCGTTTTTGTAAAATTTGTAATTTTTCAACATTTTTGACCAATGCATATTAAAAATCAAATTTTTGGTTAATTATAAGATTGCTGTAAAAGGAAGAAGAATGCAACTGATTTTATGCATGATTTGTTACTACTATCATATTTATACCCCACAAACCAAATTTAATTTAAAGCAATGAGCAGAATCTAGTTTTCGGCTCCAGAGAAAGCAATTGCCCTAAAATCAGCTGGCATGGTGATAGCATCGGTTTTTTGCAATACAAAAGGAATTTTGATGATCGATTATTTTCCACAGGGATAAACGATAAATAGTGAATGCTCTGCTAACGTTTTGGATCAATTGCACCAAAATATTCAACAAAAAGCGGCCAGGTTTAGCACATAAGAAAATCACTTTTTAACAGAAAAATGCATGTTCTCACACTAGAATTACTGCAATGGGTAAAGTCATCGAATTAAAGCACGATTTGCTTCCGCATTCACCTTATTCACCCTATTTGGCTCCCTCAGACTTCAACTTATTCCTAAAATTTTCCTGGGCGGATAAAAATTTTCATCTGTTGAAAAGGCCAAGGCGCCTATTTTGCAGACCTTGAGTAAAGCACCTTTCGTCATGGGATCAAAGCCTTAGAGCATTGCTGGACAAAATGTATTGAGCGTCTAAAAGGCTATGTTAAAAAATAAAAATCATTTTGAAAACCTAAAACCGGTCTTTCATTATTAGGCTAACCAATTATCATTAGGCCCTCGTATTTATGTACTGCACTAATAGGAAAAGTTTCATAAACTAGACTTGACTGTAAGGGGCACTTTACCTATCTTTCAAAACTTTTTTTAGCTCTAACTTCATTATCTGTAACATTTTCTAAAATTTTAGGTTATTATTTGAAAGAGAATTAAAATACACAAAAATAATGTGCTCGTAAGAGTAAAAATGCCTATCAAAGGTTTTTGGTTGTCATTAAGACGTGTAATTATCAAGTAGCCATGATCACAGAAACAATGGGTAATGATTGTAATCTAGTAAACAACAACAAGAAATGAATTAATGACATCTTCAAGGTTAGCAGGTTAGTTTTTGCCTCAGTTTTGACACAGACTGACAAAAGACCTAACCGGTTAACCTCAAATTTGACATGGACTTACAGTGCCACCAATGACATGGAAACAGAAAGTTGGGGTGATACACCTGCGCGAAACATAAAAGCAAAAAAATTACTAGGATTTCTTAAAAATGTCCCGCTCTTCCCCACCTTTTAGTACTCACGCTGTATAAATGCACTGGAATATTTTATGTAAAATAACAATTTCAATGTAACACTGAATAAGCAGTCACCCAGGTAAATTAATAGTTCATCGTGAAGAAACACTGGCTGCCGAAGTTTATGGAAATAAACAATAAGCAATAAATTGCACCTGCCAGAATTTACAAAAACAAATTGTGGTTGCTCTGAGAATGCAGATTGGGATGATTTATACTGTTTGTATGTATATTATTTTCCAACTTGTTTCCATTTTAGAAAAATCAATTTAACATTAACTTTGAGAACATTAATAATAATACATACTTATATACATATTAAGAAATAATCTTAATAAGGCAAAGAAAATAACAAAATGATATAAACAACGTTGTATACTGATGGGATCATAATTATGTATAACAGCAATGAGATAGCGTGAACCAAAGTACATAATACTTTAGCAAGAAAGAGATAACTGTTCAAAAAGTTATTTTAGTATACATATTTAGTTGATATATGCCATAATTAAACTGAGCGTCAAGTCTACTCAAATATTTGTTTCTATGTTCATCTCTTTCTTCTTCAAGCATTGAATTCTGTTTTTATTCATGCTATCTTATTGTTGTTATATACAGGTTGCCTAAAATTGTACGGAACATGGCAATTCCATGAGTTGGAAAATGTTCACATACTATTTATTTCATACTGTCCGGAAAATACAACTTTACATCATTAATTTGAGTCTGGAAAGTGGAACATTACATCACAAGGCCGGAAAATGTTGCTAGGCAACTGCTGAATAATATGTTGGTGGCACTGTGAGTCTATATCAAATTCAAGGTTATCAGGTTAGGTTTTCTGTCAGTTTTGACACAGACTGAGGCAAAACGTAATCTGCTAACTTCGAATTTGACATAGACTTGCAGTGCCACCAACATATTCATTCATATGTTTAAATTTCCACAGCCGCCACTTATAGACTTTTTTAATGAACATGTTGTATAAAACAGTATGAAATAAAACATTTTACGATACAAGGCCGTAAAATATTATTAAATTACTCGTTTAGAAATTCCCGACTCGGCTCGTTCCTCGCCTCGTCTGTAAACATCTAAACTCGTATTTTAATAAGTCATTTTCTGGCTTTATAACATAAATAACTATTGCCATAAGAGTAACCGAAATAGAAAATGCAAGTATTACTTTGGTAGCTAGGCAACAAGTAGGTTGAATAGCTACTTGTTGCCTAGCTACCAAAGTAATTATTGCATTTTCTATTTCGGTAACTCTTATGGCAAATTTCAACCTTTTCCAACTCATGGAATTGCCATGTTCCGCACAATTTTAGGTAACCTGTATTATTATTGGTATTTTGGGCGGGAACTGTTCTCAGTCCAGCTATTTTTTTTATTCTACATTTTTATAAAATTCGAATAGAGCACCTTCACTTATCAATCAATTATACTGGTTAGATTAGCGTTATAATATTTGTAAGTGAAGCTATAAATACCCATTTAAATACCCATTTTGGGTATTTACCCCGGTGAATACCCCAGGTATTTACCCCTAAAAATAAATACCCGAGTAATTTACATCACTACCCACACCACCACCTCTGGTTATTCGATCAAAGAGTATTAGCTCATACCCAGGTATACTAACTAACAACACTAGATCGAATGTCCGACATCAACCAAGTTTCCGACAACGGAATAATAGAAAAATCATAATTTTTAAAGTAGTCACAAAATGAACTGAAGCTGGATAGTAAAGAACAAATATTGAGGTGGCATACTGAAAGATGAGTTACTTTTTTAGAACCAAGTTAAGAGTTCCCACTAATACGCAAAGTTGAGATTTTTGGAACTATTTTTGGAGTCCCTTGAATGCGACGATCCAACTCAGCTCTTAATTGTGTTAAATATTCTCGTTGCATTACTGTTTTATCTGTTTTAATTTTAATATTTTGAAAAGCTGATTTTTATAGTTGATTCTTCTACTGCAGAATTTTTAGTGCATCATTAGAACTATCCAACACAATTTTAACAGGACGTGGACGAATACCCATTCTTCCTAGTCTAGTAGATGCTTCCTTAATAGTTCATTCCAGCTCAATACTTTTTATAATACTAGATGAAGTTCCGCTCAAATCAGAATTTTCAGGAATCCCAAAGAGAATGATATTTTTTGATCGAGTAATTCTATCCATTGCTTCGGATACGATTAATTCAACATTGGCAGCCTCTGTGTAATTGTTAATTTATTTTCTAAGCTTGCAAGGCGCTGTTCAATTGTTTCAATTTGCTTTTTAAGAGAAGTTAAAATTGATACGAGGTCAACGTTGGCAGCATCATGCTTCAAGCACGGTTTGCAAAATAATCTAAAACCCTTAATCTTGGAGTGCGTAAAGTGCTGAATATCTTTATCACGATAGTCAAAGCATCTCATGTGTATTTTCTGGAAATATCTGTCACATTGGATGGTTTTCTCTTGGGGTGAAATAGATTTGTCACAATTGAGACATATGGAACTCATACTGCACTTGTATGTATTACTGATTGCAGAAAAATGTTGGGCAGAATGTTATGTAGAAATAGTGATTTAGCTTGTCGATGGTATTTGATAAAAACTAGTAAGCACTTTGAATGTTGGAAAGAGCAATTCAAAAACTCACCGAGATATAAATTAAAATATTTGTTTGTATTAATTTTTGTATTAATACCAGCTAGTACACTAGGGGCCGGTTGCAGAAAGCAATGTTAAGTCTCGTGTTAGCTAACATCGCGTCAAAGTGAACAAAATCGCATCAAATTTTGTTTACTAATGTATTAGTTACCATAAAGATTTGAGATTTGATTCGTTTTTGTTCACTTTGACGTCGCGTTAGCTAACGCCAGACTTAACATTGCTTTCTGCAACCGGCCCTAGGAGTTGAACATCTGCACTGTGCGAACGTTTATAATGTAATGTGATGTAACGATGTCACTTGTTGGCTTTCTTTTCCTTCTACAGAGAGGTTGCAGTTTGGGTTATAAATTATGTCTTAGCAACGCTGATTCTAAGCCCGGCTTGAAGCAAAACAAACGACAACTTCCAGAGCATCTAGGTTGCCTCGTCTAATTCTAAAACGGCCGTGAAGAGTTTAGATGAGGTAGTATCGCACTGGTGAACACCCCTCTCGATTTTTAACCTATTTGTTCCCTTGTGAAGTCTTAGGTTTGCTGTTACATGTTTATAAATATGCTGTGATATCCTGGAGTAATGATGGGCTGATGATTAGTTAGATTAGTTACACATGTGAAAACTCATAAGACTCACTCTCACTGTTATGAGTCTTCACATGTGTAACTAAACCTGTTTTCTGTGCTGTTCTGTAGTCAAAAACACAGTAACTGTAAGGTTTTTCTCCTGTATGACTCCCTATATGTGTAATTAAATTACTTTCTTGAGCTGCTTTGTATTCACAAACAAAGCAATTATACGAGGATGTGCTGAAAAGTTTCTGGCTTTACATAGAACGAAATGTGTTAGCGAAATATGAAACATATTTTATTCAACGTACTCTCCCCTCAATCTAACACATTTAGCACAACGCTTCTCCAGTTTTCTTAACACCTCCAAATGTCCAAATAGAAGCGGGACGATTGTCCCTCTAAAAACGTCTCCGTAGCTGCGATGACTTCGTCATTGAAGCCAAACTTGGTACCCTTCAGTTGTTTCTTCAGCTGTGGGAAGAGGTAGTAGTCCGAAGGGGCTAGGTCTAGAGAATAGGGCGGGTGGTTCAACAATTCGAAGCCAATTTGGTCGATTTTCGTCAGGGTGTGGTGAGCGGTATGGGCAGATGCAGGCACCGCCATGTCTGCTTTATTAATGCGTGAAATGAAAACTCTCGCACTACGATTATGTTACTGTCCATGCGCGCTACTGAATAACTAAACATGCTGCAGTATTGTTTACACAGGCCTCATTCACTCTATTAGCACCAAAGCCACGCACTTTTCAGGACAACCTCGTATATACATCCTATAACCTAAATTCTAATAAAATCATATTAGAAATCAACTTACTATTAATATTTGTAACTTGGGTTATAGATTATACTGACTCGCTTCGATAAATGAAGAACAGAGACACACATTTAGTGCACAGTCCTAACCTCAGATATGGCAACGCATTAATATTGTTTTAACTACTCATACTTACATTGTGGCGTCTTCTTTGATGTTAAATAACAACTCGATAACTCCAACAGCATTTATGAAGTAGGCGTTATCTGCAACTGCACCCTAAGGACAACATATTATATCATATTTTACATGTCTTAGAATGTGGCTGAAGTTAGCTTTATTTACTTTCATATGCGACATGAATGCCAACCTCCGACCTAGCGATTGACAATTGTATAGTATTCCAACCAGCGTTGCCAGATGCTCAGTTATAAATTATGGTATGTACCAGCAATAACAATTTTATGGAATTTGAAAACAAATTATGGTATAGTCAAGCTTTATTTTCAGGTAGTATATTTATTATTAGAAATATTATCTACTTATATCCTTGAAAACAAAATATCCAAATTCATTCGTTTCATCAATGAAAATATAAACATTAATATACCGGGTGGTTAGTCATAATTCTGAACATAGGCAATTTACATGGCTTATCACGATCATGCATATTCCTGCTCACCATTTTTATGGAAAAAAATGGTAGAGAATAATTTTCCGCGTCGTTTATTAAAAACTTATTGGATAATGTTAATCTATATACATATACAGGGTGTTTCATTAATAATTGGAAATAGTTTAACTGTAGAATCCTGGGCTCAAAATATTAATATTTAACCCAAATCACTTAGATAAAATGTGGCTCCTTACTCAGATATAGGGTGTTTTATTTAAAAATTTAAAAATTATTTTTCCCCATTACTTTAAAACTATTTGACGTATCCTTATCATATTTGGCAGGAAGTGTAGACACTGTAAACCATGCTAAATTATATTAAATAAACGTTTCTGGCTAGTACCAAAGGCGTACGACAGGGGCAAGTGAGTGGTTGACCCTTCCCAAATTCTACGCTACTGGCGGAATTGCCATTTTAGCACAATTTTCGATTCTCCAATACTTTCTATGTAAATAACATACTCTTCCTTCGTCACGATAACGTCATTATTTTCGAGATATTTCAAGTTAAACATAAAGCTGAACAGTTATTTTGATTTTAATGTGTATTAATTATGTCGGTATTTTTTGTCATAAGATTGCATTTATTACGCAAATGAAACTTTAATCCGTATTAACAAAAAGCATAATGTTATTTATTGAAATTTCTTGAAACTAATACATAGATGCATTCAACATAAAAAACAATGTATGTATCTATGTATTCCTTTCAATAAATTTCAATAAATAACATTTGTTTTTTTGTTAATACGGATTAGTTTCATTTGTGTAATAAATGCAATCTTACGACAAAAAATACCGAGATAATTAATACACATTAAAATCAAAATAACTGTTCAGCTTTATGTTTACCTTTAAATATCTCGAAAAATTATGACGTTATCGTGACGAAGGAAGAGTATGTTATTTACATAGAAAGTATTGGAGAATCAAAAAATTGTACTAAAATGGCAATTCCGCCAGTGGCGTAGAATTTGGGAAGGGTCAACCACTCACTTGCCCCTGTCGTACGCCTCTGGTACTAGCCAGAAACGTTTATTTAACATAATTTAGCATGGTTTACAGTGTCTACACTTCCTGCCAAATATGATAAGGATACGTCAAATAGTTTTAAAGTAATGGGGAAAAATAATTTTTAAATTTTTAAATAAAACACCCTATATCTGAGTAAGGAGCCACATTTTATCTAAGTGATTTGGGTTAAATATTAATATTTTGAGCCCAGGATTCTACAGTTAAAATATTTCCAATTATTAATGAAACACCCTGTATAAAGGAAAGTCACAACCCTGACTAATCAACGCAGAGCCGAAACCACTGGTTCTAAAAACTTGAAATTTGGATGGAAGGTTCGATTTGCTACGAAAGGTAGTGCTAAGAAGGGATTTTTTGAAATTCGACCCCTAAGGGGATGAAAAGGGGTAAAATGTGTTTTCACGAATTCCTCAATATTTCTTACACCCGATAAGATATCGACTTGGTGTTTATTTGCAAAGATTATCAATGTATATACCTAGAAACGTATTTTAGGATTTTGCCCTAATCAACCCCTAAAGGTGCAAATCTGGATTGGGGATGAATTAAAGAACCCTAAGTATTTCCTATGTTTATTGAGTTAGAACATTCTTTTTTGTAACATAGATTGATTTTTAAAATATCTAAAAAGGGGTTTAAGGGAATTTGAAAATTTTAACCCTAAAGGGGTAAAAGGAGGAAAAACTGAAAAGTGGTGGGGGGGTTAAATTTATTATTTTTTTCGCTGTGAGTTCCATTTTACAATAAAATGGGTTAAAAGGGATTTTGTTAAATTCCTCTTCTACGGGGGTGAAAAGGGGTAAAATGTGTTTTCGCGAGTTCCTCAATATTTCTTACACCCGATGAAATAGCGATTTGGTGTTTACTTGCAAATATTATCAATGCAAATACCTAGACACTTATTTTAGATTTCGCCCTAATCAACCCCTAAAGGTGCAAATCTGGATTGGGGGTGAAATAAAGAACCCTAAGCATAGTCTATGTTTATTGAGTTAGAACATTCTTTTTTGGCATACAGATGGATTTTTAAAATATTTAGAAAGGGGCGTAAGGGACTTTGAAAATTTTAACCCTAAAGGAGTAAAAGGAGGATAAACTGAAAAGTGGTGGGGCGGTTAAATTTATTATTTTTTTTTCGCTGTGAGTTCCATTTTATAATAAAATGGGTTAAAAGAGATTTTTTGAAATTTCTCCCCTACGGGGGTGAAAAGGGGTAAAATATGTTTTCACGAGTTTCTCATTGCCCTAATCAACCCTTAAAAGGTGCGAATGTGAATTCGGGGTAAATTATAGAACACTTTGTATCTCCTGTGTTTGTTGAGTTAGATCATTCTTTTTTGGCATATAGATGTATTTTTAAATCTTTAGAAAAGGTTTTTAAGGGTTTTCTAAATTTCACCCCTAAAGCGGTAAAAAAAGAAAACTGAATAGAAGTAGGAAGTTAACATTATTTTTCGCTGTGGGTTCATTTCAGTATAAAACGGGCTGATTTTTTTTCGAAATTTCACCCCTAAGAGGCGAAAAGGGGTAAACTGTTGAGTAATGCAGAAGGGGGACACTCTAGAAAGCATTTGAGATTTAGAAGAAAAAAAAACATTTGTAGTCCGTACGAAGGACGGGCATCTTGCTAGTTGTAAATAAAGACGTTACAAAGAAACAAGTTACAGCATCCTGTAACAGTACAGTTTGCGTCATTGCCGTTATATGGCGCTGAAAACGTGACACACACAGGCAGTCAGGCATAACATACATTTATAAATGAGGCTATTTTCCATATGATCGAGGCAGTTCTTCCAAATTTGAGGTGTTATACTTTCCATACTAGTTTCGCTTCTTCCGTTCCTGAAGTGGCAGCGATGTTTTTGCCGTAGTGTGTTGCTATGCTCCATACTAATTCAGCGGCAGACGGAACACTTGATGACCAAATGACTGAGCAAGACTGTCAGTTACGTACTGTATTTTTCGACTGTTACTCTGGTGATTCACTAGATTCAGGAAGTATTCAATGTACAATAGTCACACAAATTGTTTCTATATCTTGTAGCCAAGTTATGACATCCGGTAAGACTGCAGTATAAGATCTTGCCTATTCCGCATGATCAAAAATCGAACTTTAGGTATGAATGTAATCGGCAATTTAAAAAAAAAGTATCAAAGACTGCAACTAACCTAAACAAGCTAGAACGACACAGCGAACTGCTGGTGGATTGTTTGAAACAAACTGCTTCTTTACCTAGCGTGAATCAAACTAGCTCCAGGTACAGCATCAACCAATCAGAATCAGACTGGCGGACATGCGCAGAAGGCAAAACCTTATACTGCAGTCTGGCCTGATATCCTTTCTAAGCCAGTTAGTTGAGGGTTTTTAAATGTTTAATAATAAATAATAAGATGTATCATATATTAGTCCACCTTTAGTCATTCAGTTAATGAAAATTATCACAATTTATTTCATTGTTTTATTATTGATGCGTATCTATTAAGTCATTTTAAAATGTTCAATCGGTAGATGAAATTACGGTACAGAAAATAATCTCTTTAATCAATTCACAATAGGTCGGTGTAGATGCGTATGATGGAAGTATGGGTACTTCCTTATATCACACATTTGATAAATTATTGTTAACCCAACTTAACTTTTCTGAATTCCTGGCGTTTTTCATATGTCATTCCCTTACCTAAAGTATCGTCTCCAAACAGTCTACAAGACCTTCGCCCTGTAAGTATTTTTCTTGCTTTGTCAAACATATTGAAATTCTTCCTCACAGTCACGATTTAGATCTTACCATTCATAGTTGTACTGCACATTCAAAAGTGATAGATAATATTTTTCAGGCCTGGAATTTTAATTTACTTATTCATTTAGACTTGTCAAAAGCATTTGACACTATTAATCACAATATTCTTATAGCTAAATTACACACTGCTTCGACTTTGATGATAAAGCAGTTTTGTTATTTATAAAGTACCTTTATAATAGAAAACAGGCCGTAAAATAATCCATCATATTTCGATTTTTTAATGATTAATGCGGCGTACCACAAGGCTTTGTTTTAAGGACCTCTTTTAATTATTATCTATACAGAAAATTTTCCTTTAGTCATTAATTGTTGTTCTTAGCATATGTATGCTGGTGACACTCCTATTTCAATGCTAGGAAGGTTCGTGGTGTATGTGATCACATCAATTCCGGCATTTCAGCAACTTAATTTTTTTCCAAAGGAGGTTGTTTGCAAATTCGAAAAAATCGGCATGTATTTTATTCGTGAAGAAGGGCGATGATGATAGCGTATTGTTGATGAAGTCCTACCTTTAACAGAACAAATTGTGAGTCTGGGTTTTGTTGTTCACAACTAGTGTGTTGGTGGTCACATATCGAAGTGCATCCAAAAAGCGTCCTGTAGTTTACAGTCAGTATTCTTAAACAGGCATGTACTTAATCATTATTTAATTATTAGCCCTTTTTATCCCTTAGCTTAGTTTATACATGAAATCCTCTTAATAACTAAGTTCGCGGCTAATGAATGATCACTATTTGCCAAAACATGAATCTGGTTTCCCTTATAGTGTTGTCGAACTGAAACTGACTTCAAATACTATACAAGAACAGCTAAGTTGTTTACATTAATGTATTGCCGTCAAAACACAGGTAAAAACATATTCATAACATAAAGAAGGAACAGAAAATAGGAGTAAATCATCAAACAACCTATCTGCGATATAGCTTGGGGCTACTCGCAGGCATGTTGCAATGCATACAAGAACAACGTAAAATAATAAAAAATAGTGTTGAAATAGTTCTCTTTTAAAAACGCAAATCTCAAAAGTGTTTTAATACGGTGCTGGCTTAACCCCGACCCCGATTGCGTTTACATATATTCAAATCGGACGCGAATTACGCACGTAACTACATATTCTATACTCTCAAAAACTCATTGCAGCTGAACGCAATTCCCAGAAGCGTTAACTGCAAACAGTTTACCTAGAACTAGTTGCTGCGTACCCTTGAATTCAACACGTCTTCGTTGCCTCATTGACCGTGGACGGTACCACGCTGAGATATCCCCCGATGGTGGGCAGCTTCTCGAAAACTGCTGAATCGGAATGCGTGCAGGAATTATTTGCTGCTTACTTAAGTTGAAACTCCTCCCATCTCGCGAACAGGCTTGAACGTGCGTTCTTGCTGCACTCGCGAATTTAGTTTCACAATACTCTTCCGGAACATTCCCGGCTTTACCAACATTTCGTTTATACCAAATGCAATCTTGAATCTAATTACAATAATGAAATACACGTTGGCTCTTATCTTTAAGTGTGAAAACAAACATTACAGGCCAGGGACGGCCGAGGCCCGTTTCAATGTGTCTTTTACTGATTTAATCTCTAGTTTTCTTCTAGTTTCTTTTTCTTATATAATCCCTGTTGCTTATTCATTCTAGTTTTCTTAGGAATCTCATCTCACACGGTTGTATCCTTTCATTCTGTCTTCTCGTTAATATTCACGTTTCGTGACTTACATCTTTTCTGTTATATGTATTTTTCACGCCAGCCTAATTATATTGTGAACTAATTGTATGCCTTTGTTTCTCATACGCATTAATATTTCTGGTTTTATTTCATCATGTTCTGCAATATTGTTCCTCTTCTAGTTCTTCTTTGATTATTCTCGATTCTTGGTTATGTACCTCTACTTGTTCTTTGGTTTCTTCCTTACTTTCTTCTAGTTCTATCATTCTTTCTAGCAGTTTTTAAAAATATTCGTTCCATCTGTTGAGTATTGGAATTTGTTTTATCATTGTTCTTCCTTTTTTAGTTTCAACTGGTGTAGTCAGTTCAGTTCCTTTTATTATGCCGCAACTATTCATTGTCTGCAAGAACCGCCTTTGGTTCTCACTGAAATAGTTTTCCATTTTCGCACGGAATTTTTCCCATTGTTGAATTTTTGCTGGGAATACTACGTCGTTCACTTTTTTCCTTTGTTAGATAGTAGCTTTTGTTCTCTTTATTCGTCAGATACGTCTGCCACAGTATTTCTTGTCCTTTATTTCCTGATTTCATCATTTCACCATTTTGTACTTTGTCTCTCGATATTACTTTTTGCTTTTCCGCACACTCTCTCGGCTGTTGCCAGTATTGCTTTCTTGAAACCTTCAATATTCTTAAACAGACATGTACTTAGTCAACATTTAAAAACCAAGTTATGCGCCTTGACCCCTGGCGTTGTTATGTTAAATTTGAACAAGATGTCTCTTACGCCTTAATATTTAAGTAATTACTGTCCCGTTTCATCCCTTACCTAGCTCAGTGTATACATGAAACCATCTTGATACTTCAGTTCGCGGTTTATGAGATCCCTATCTGCCAAAACAAGAATCTGGTTCCCCCTGTAGTGTTGTCGGACTGAAATTGACTTCAAACAATGCACAAGAAAAGTTAATTTATTTACATCAATCTATTGACTTCAAAGCACAAATAAAAACACAAGGAAATAGAAGGAAATGTGAGTAAATCCTCAAACATTCTACGTTGAGGCTACTCGCATGCATGTTGCAAACATTTAACATGATCAAAAATAACGTTGAAATAATTGTCTTTAAAAACGAAAATATAAAAATGTCATTAACAAAAAACGCAATGTCAAAATTACTTGCAGCTGATACTATGAAGTCCGGCACTGTTTAAATTCGAGCTCAAGCTACACACATTTAACGCGTGATCCTGGGAACCCCGATGGCGTTCAGTCCTCGCAAGGCCTGCTGAGTGGTCGTCTCCCAAAACAGACTCTTCGAATGCGCTTTTAAATATAGCACAATTGGTGTACTTACATATACACTACGTATATTGCCTTTACAGGACTCTTAAGCACTTGTTCGCTGCACTTTTCACTTGTATGCAGCGATTATTGACTGCAAGGCCCTTTTGGGCTGCTTCTAATTATTTCTCCTTGAGACGACTTGCACAATGCCCTTGGGAGTCGCCTCAACTGAGGCTGCATGCAACTGATGTGGAACTAAAAAACTCCAACGAACTATGCTTCTCCCTTCGACCCGCGGACAGACTTGGACTTGCATTTATCGTAGCACATACTAAATTAAAATTTACAATACACTTCCGGCTTTGCGAACATTTCAGTTATTCTAAATAGTTGGCTTGTCTTTAAATGTGAAAGCAGATATTACAGGCGAGGGACAGCTGAGGCCCGTCTCAGTCTTATTCGTCTTGTTGAAATGTCATGTATGGACCTTGTTTAAATGATATTGACACTAAAAATATTCAAATACACTATTCTTGTTTAAGACTTATATCTGAAATTAGGAAAGCTCATCCAATTTTCAATAAATTAAAAGAAGTTCAGTGCGTTAGTATGAAGAACGTAGAAAATTCCACTCGGTATGTTTATTTCATTCTGTTACACTACTCAAGCGCCTCTTTTATTTATTTTTTAGGTTAACTTATCGTACTGATTTACATAATCTAAATCTTAGGTTTAATCTACTATCAACACCACCCCTGCATAAGACTGAACTACTTACTCGATATTTTTCATACAATATTGTACATCTTTACATCTTTTTTCATTTTTAAAATTAAGATATGTAATTTCTATAATATTTGTTGATTTATGACGTATTGTTTTTGTGTATTGTTTGAGGCTTTCGCGGTTACTCGAATTATTCTCCTTAGCATAGAATTTCGGCTTAGACCGCGTAGTGTTTGTATATGAACACCCAGCATTTTCTGGCTTATATCGTATTCCTTGTTCTTGCGGCTCGAGTTACATTGGACAGACTGGTCGTTCCGTTGATCTAAGACTCCAAGAACATAAAGGCGATTGCAAACACAAACGCATCACAAAATCAGCCGTAGCTGAGCATACGTTTACAAATGGGCACACTTTAGAATTTGAGCATGCCAGAGTACTTGCCAGAATACCTCATTACTTCCCGCGAGTGATACGTGAAGCCATAGAAATAGAAAAACATCCAAATAATATCAACAGGGAAGATGGCTTTAAGCTTAGTAAAACGTGGACCCCCGTGATACACGATCTAAAGCGTTACAACCACTCTGCGTCATACGGCCACGCCCCACGGATTACGTTGCACTCGGACGACCAACCAGCGCCAGCGTTACGCCACTCCGCGCGCCTGGCACAGAGGACTATAAATAGCTCCACACCGACCTCCGGTTCTTAGTGCGACTTTCACTCTGATGATGCAAGCTGCAAGGTCTTGCGAAACGTTAGTGAATATGGATGCACAAACAGCAAAACGGCCAAATCTGCCTAAGTATCCTCGTTCTCAAGATACTCAAACAACACGAGCCACCAAAGAGCATGGCCATCGCGCAGGTTTTTGCTCGACTTCACAAGGTGCAAGGCACATTAAGCCAGAAAATGCTGGGTGTTCATATACAAACACTACGCGGTCTAAGCCGAAATTCTATGCTAAGGAGAGTATTGTTTTTGCTTTTCTGTATAATTTCTGTTACTTCCGGTAAATATGTCTAGTTTCTTTAGGGCACAGGGCTCAGTGGTAGAACAGTAAGTGTCTTGACATATGCTGAACTGTGTCCTGATGCCAACATTATTGGTTTTGCGATGTTGTGTATTTTTTATAAATAAAAATTATCATACAAGAGGCTAATGTAGACATGAACTAGTTAAAGTAAGGATTATATATTTCGAGATACGTTAGCAATTTAAATCACAGCATTTTGCGGAAATAACTGTATGGTATTAAGGCTCGATTCTCTCGCCACCGCCATATACAGTTCCTTAATGTTAACTACGTTTGTTCTAAGCAACCAGCAAGCGGGCATCGCATCGCCGAAGCGGCGAAATTCCCAAAACCGGCGTGATAATCGATGGGCCGACCTTAAAACTCATCGCATTCTAGCGCTTTTTCGGCGGCTCCGGGCAAATCGACCGGAACGCGATTTTTGCGCGTTCTACCGCAACACGTGCTCCTTGTTTAGCCGAGCGTCCGGAGCGACCATCGGCGTGAAAGCCGCCCAAAAAGTCCCTCAAAAAGGCAAGTGAAATGTCTGCCGGGAAAAAAGGCCCGTTTCTCGCAGCGGCCGCTCCTGCGGCAGCTATCAGTAAATAGATTTATCCCCAAGGCAACAAGTAAATAGCAATCTCTCCGCGCTATTGACTAAACAACCGCCGATGATGACGCGATTTCTGGCGTGCACATGTTTCGCCGTATACAGGGTGTCGCTCGCGGCGACGCCACTCAACTGAGGATGGTTTTTAGCGGAATTCCATTGATACAGCGAGTAACTGTTTTAAAATTATTCAAATTCCCAAACTATAAACGTGAACGCTTAGTATTTTACATGTTATCAGTTTATTGCACGAAAAATTAGAATGTAAATTAGAAAAGGACATGATGATTACTGGCATAAATATCCATTTAAACTGAATGTAACAAACGACACGTGAGTATGTTACAGGACTAGAAAACAATAAAAACAACCAAAGACTGAAATCAGAAAGGTGTCAATAACGATTTAAAGTACAAATACAACGAGAAATCGGAGCTAGAGCGAAAACAGAGATAGCAAACGAAATCAGTGATACATAAAATCAGCTTATTCAACATGGTGATCTCGTAAAAGATCGAAATGATATACAATTTTCAACATTTTAAGTGTTACTGTGGGTCACATTTAAATCATAGTTTTTTTTTGTTTTTCTTTTTCACTTGTGTGCTTTAGACACACTGTATACATAAAATAGATTCGAAATGAAACTGGAGGTGAAACAAACATAGCTCTGTAGCATTTTTTCTCTTATTAACTAACCATGAATGAACCAAAATCAATTATTCTATATTGGCCCCTGATTTATATGCAACACCTTATACTTCAAGGTCATAGTTACCCAACTCCTCTAATATCGAATTTTCAAGGTTAAACTTCCCATTATGACAATTGGCCGGTAAAGTAGAGTTCTTGAGAATTAATTGATAACTTTAGAAAATTTTAAAGATTATAAATTAAGAACTTCCCGGTTTTGAATACTAATCTTCTCTTGCCTTAGATGTTAAGCAAAAGGTTGTTCTCTTTAAAGCTCTGAGAATTTTTAAGGAATCTTTATGCATCCTGGAAAATATAGGTGAAATAATATAATCCAATGGTTATAATCAGTGGTGTTCCCATAGGGTATACTCCATATACGCCGTTTACTCTCAGGATTTTCTGGGCATACTGCGTGTACTCTCAAGCAATTTTATGAAAACTTTTTGAACATGCCTACAAATTAGGCCTAACGTCAAGTCGAACACTACTTGAACAATTGTCTGCACCAAGACTGCCAGTGTTTGTAGGATTTATCCCACCACTCTACCTTTGGAGTAGCAGTGAAGTGTGTATTCCGCGACCATACGTGAAGGTTTGGCTGCGAGACCATTGATCGGCACTTTTAGCATTACGAAAATAATTTTTTCTCAATATATTAGGTTAATCGATTTTTTCAATTTTATATGGAAAAAAATAATTAAATTTTTAACTCATTTGTTGTAATTGGCTGGAAATGTATGCGGTTGCTGGTAATTGATTACACCATACTGGAATTTGTGCCGATATTGGGAGGCTTCTGTGAGTGTAAGGAATACGGTTGGATTGCTGAAGCAGCACATCAAGGTCCTTGGACAGGTGACAGCTGCAGGTATTTATTTGGTAAACTGTACGTAAAGATTGAAGGAGTGAAGTGAGGTAATTACAAAAGGGATTACTTACTATTTCATGTTTATTGAATGACAGGTAGTGTAGCGAAAAGGTATTTGTGATTTTCCACTTGCATGATTTGAAGTGACATTGACGTTTATAGGAATTGTCACATAATTTTGAATTAAGTTTTCATTTAAACAAAACGACTTTCAGGAATAACAACATTCTTGATATTGCATGAACCCGGCCTGATTTTTAAGAGCAATTGTTTTTATACCAGAGTTAGAGATATTCAATAACACTGTTAATTCATAATTTATAAAAGGGTATATGAATTACTTAAATTCATCTTAAAAGGGAATTGAATAAAAATAATATTGCTATTACGTAGGAATAATAATACTTCTTAGAGTAATACATTAAATAAATATAACTACGTTGTGTGTATACAATACAGTACAATACAGTTAGGTGCCACAACGTATAACATATGCTGTTAATTGTTCTTTGCAATTTATTAAATTTTTAGTGCCCAAATTTGTTTTTATTGCTGTGAAACCTCTAATCCTTACGATAAAGTGAAAGAAAATTCCATATTTATTTCATGAGATTCGCTACCGAAAAATGAGCTAGCTGGTGAATCTGAATCATCTGAAGGTTTGTACGCTTAAAGGAGGTACCTACAGCTTCTCAATACAAAACAATTGATAACAAAAATTAAATGATGGAACAATTGGAAGACGAAGCCAATGAACAAGCGAGGGAAAACAGCAACAGTATTAAGTTGGTACAAAAAAAAATATGTGGTATCCCGTGACCACAATAAAAAATTATATATTAGAAGTCCAAAAGACGGTAGTAGCAATATGTTGAACAAGATTTATGATACATAAACAGTTAGCAATGGCAATTATATACCAAGTTGAGATAAAGCGTGTTACTGTACAATTGGTATTGGACGAAGGAAATGTAGTGTGACAAATACTCTCTCGATTATGAAATGCTGGAAACTACGTATCAAAGACGCGTTTCCAAACACCAGAGGTGCTGTAAATGTCGACAGAAGCTAACATGTGCGTAAGGTACGAGGGGAACTAGAAAAGTTATCTACCTAACTATGAAACGAATTAGATACGGTTTTTAAAATAATTTTATTTTTCAATATAATCTCCCCCAACTTCAACGCACTTATGCCATTTGTCCTTCAAAGGGTTAATGCCCATTGAAAAAAAAGTTTTTTCTTGGGTCTCAAAATAGTCCTTGACTGCCTCCTTCAAATGCTCGTCTGTGTGAAAACGACGCCCTCTGAGATTCTTTTTTAGGTTTCTGAATAGATAGAAGTAGGACGGTGCCAGATCCGGACTATAAGGTGGATGGTTCAGCTCAATAAAGCGGCATTCCTGCAGAATTGGTTTGATTTTGGCGGCCTTATGCACGGTCGCGTTGTCATGAAAAATGAGCGATTCACCTTGTGATAAATTTGGACATTCTTTGACAATAGCTGTACGCAGCTTTTTGAGGGTGTTACCATAAACCTCTGCAGTGATTGTAGAGCCTTTAGGCATATATTCAATCAATAGAATACCTTGCATGTTCCAAAAGATGGTTGCCATGAGTTTTCCAGCTGAAGATTGCGTGCGGGCCTTCTTTGGGGGAGGAGACCCCTTATGCACCCATTGCATAGACTCTAATTTCATCTCAGGGTCCCAGTGATGTACCCAAGTCTCATCACCAGTCACTATCCGCATTAAGAAGTCGGGGTCCGCTGCCAAAGATTCCAAATTGTTTCTACAAATTTGCTGTCTACGCAGCTTTTGCTCAGGAGACAATAATCTGGGAACTCACCTTGCTGAAACTTTACTCATGCCCAATTTGTCGTGCAATATTGTCAAAACGCTAGGTTCGGATATTTCCAATGCTGTAGCAATGGTGAAGACTTTTATACGGCGATCCTCAAGAACCATGGCTTCCACTTTCGTGCACATTTCAACATTTGTCGCTTCTGCAGGTCTTCCACTTCTGGGATCATCTTCTATAGATTCCCCTCCCCACCGAAATTGTTTTGACCAAAATTTAATTGTGAAATATGACGGAGCATCGTCGCTATACACGGCAATCATTTGATCGCGAATCTTTTTCGGATTGTTGCCTTCCTTTGTAAGGAATTTTATTACACTTCGATGCTCTAATTTCAAAAGACTCATTTTTAGACACAAAACACTCCACAAAATATAAAATTACTGGCGGATATGAATCAAATTTTTCATGCAACAATCAAAGACTTGTCACTATTTGACATTACAAGCTGAAGCTTATCAATTGTTTCTATCATGGCTAGGTAGATAATTTTTCTAGTTCCCCTCGTATCTATATAAGTTTAGTGATTTGTGGATACTCCTGCAAATAGATCATAAGGAAGTATATTATTAATTATTACTTGCATTAAGATAAACACGAGGGAAATAAAACTAAGACAATTGCAAGTTTACTGTCAAATATAAGTGCTGTACCTCGAAATATGAACACCCGCTATATATTAACTTTTTTCAGAAAATATGAAAGTGATAAATCACACTTGTGAACCTAGACACCGCAAACAGTTTTTACTTCGATGTGATCTGCCGAAGTAATTATTACTTTCGGGTCCGACCATTTTTATTAATTCGCAATTTTTGCTGCAACCGCTCAATCAATCGCGACCAAACCACATTTATATGAAAGGTCTCATGAAACTGCATAACGTTTGTGAAGGCAGCAACCACTTTGGCATTAAAAGGAAATTTAATTTAATGGAGGTATCTCGCCAAATGGATGTAGACGTTATATCTCGGGAACGACATAACCTATCAGGATGATTTCTTCGCCAGTTTTTGCGGAATATTAATGCAAAGAGCTGAAAAGCTTTTGTATTCAAGATACCAGTAATAGCAGTTAAGTGACCACCTTACTACGCTGACACCATAGTTTAATGACACAGAGCTGGGCTGCTGAGCCTAAGGTCATGAATTTGAAACTTGGTACCGAAAATTTTTTTTAGTTATTGACATATTCGGATGCAAATTTCTATCCATTGTCACCTTTTAACTTGAAATGCCACATCATAGGCATTCTCTACCCCCACACTGAAAGCAACGTTTTAATAGATTATGAAGACTAAATTAATGTGTCTTAAGGAATGGCGCCCCAAAGAGCAAAATAACTGCATCCCAACACTGCCAAAACATCTATACGGCGCTTGCACCTTCGCATCTGGTTTTTTATTAATTTTGGTTTTATAAAACCAATTTCATCATGTACTGACAAGAAATTAATTTATATTAAGTGGCCGATTTATAATTGTTATAATGATGGCATTGATCTTGCACATAACTATGGCTATTTTTGGATAATATAACTTTGAAATGGTTTTTCCCTAAATTTGCATCGTCGAAGTGTTTGTTACTCCACTATAATGGTAGAAACTGAAAATTCTACAAACATTTCACTCTATAATCACTTTCACCAAGTACGCAGTGGCGACCACGTGGTAGCGACTATGATTAGCAACTCAAAGTGTCGTCTTATGTCTCGCTTAAGCAACTTGTTATGTTGCAATGCAAGCTGATGGGTGGTTTTCCGTTGGTTGCTTTAGCCGGTAGTAAATCCATGTGGTGGTAATTCCTGCCGTTGGTAGTCCACTCAGTATTATTTTTTCCGATTTAAACTCAGTCGGTGATAATTCACATCTTAACATATAAAATAACACAAACTCAGTGGTATTTCATGCGGTGGGTGTTTATTTAATACAGTTGTCAGAGAATGTTAGGAAAATTCAAATCGGTGGTCATCCGCATCGGTGGTGCTGTATACAGGCCTTTTAATACTGCTACCCAAAATGACAACCGAAGTGAAGGGCGAAAATTCAAGAGGGACACATCTCTTAATAGGCGACATTTGCAATTGCTTAGAACACATTAGGTACACGCGCGGTATTTATACATTTTAAGCAAGCATATGTAAATAGAAAGAAATTGTTTATAACGATGGGGGAGTGGAGCATACCTAGAATGTCAATCCAGCTTGTAAAGTAAGTTGTATATATGCAGAGTACCAGTGATGTCGTCCTAGATGCTGACTTAAATAATTCAGGTCATACAGTCAAAGCCTGCTGGAGTTTTGCCGAAACTAATATTCCAACACTATTAGCATTAACTAGGGTGCCTTGATGTCAATTTGATGTAGTATTTTTCCTTGGATGTGTCCTGCCCACGACCTGCTGAATTGTTTGACAAACGAGTGACATTAATTTGTCACACAATTCAGCAGGCCGTGGTCCTGCCGAATGGATGTAAACTTTATATTTCAGGAACAACATAACCTATCAGGAGGATTTCTTCGCCAGTTTGTGTGGAATATTAATGCAAAGAGCTGAAAAGCTTTTGGGCTAGGTTTGACCGTTTTTCTTTATGTGATTTTCGATTTGTATTCAAGATACCAGTAATAGCCGTTAAGTGGCCACTTAACTACGCTGACACGTCTTTAAATGTTTTTTCACAGACGTCGAAGAGTTTAGTAAGGTTATTTCTTTTTCTTCATTCCTGTCGATCCCTCCGGGATCATAGGACGCCGATGGGCGTTTCAATGACAGTTTTTACTACATAGCGCAAGGTCGTTAGTTTTGCACTATGTCTCAGTACACTTCACTTTACTTTTTACTCCGCTTGAGTTTGAGTTGAGTTAACTATCAACACAGCTACAAATTGATTCTACAAACTCTTTCCATTCCGTTTTGTTTTTGGCTAATACTTTCACTTGGTTCCAGGATATTTTACGCACTCTAATTTCATTGTTAACACTTCTTCTCCATGTCAAAGCTGGTCTGCCCTGTTTTCTTTTTACTTTAATGTTATATTCCATCACTTGCCGGGTTATGTCCATGGTCGGTTTCCTTATAATAATTTCCACAGGCTCTAGTTCGGCATTTTCCCACAGCTCAGCGTTGGAGATTTGATGCGGCTATTATATTTTAAGTATTCTTCTTAAACAGTTATTAATAAATATTTGAACTTCCTTTATTTGCTTCTTGTTCAAGGCCCATGTCTGTGATCCACACAGAGCAAGGTTAGTTAGACCACCAGAAATCACTGCAATATTTGGTTTGCTCGTAGTACGTCAATATAGGGCCGTACCCCCAGGGGGTACAATTGGGAAGTTATTAGGCGCCACCTGATAAACTGAGCTCAGAAGTGTTGTGGAAGGCCTTCCAGCGGGATAACGACTTTCCTGGGTTTGGGAAACTGGCCGGCTGTTGATCAAAACTTACCTGGATTTTTATAATACTTTATGCCTTGCCTGGAATAGCGCTGTCTGCTCTCAGTTTTACAATGAAGGTACAACATGTAAAAAGTAACGGCAAAATTATAAAAATATGTACCTATTGTATGTATTACCGTTAACCTCGTTTTACGTTGCGGTGGAGAGGCTGGTGATTCATGTGCTTGCATCTTGCGGTACAATGCTCAACTTACCCCGGATTCGGGATACAAAGTTGGAGCGCGCCTTTTGTGCTTGCACAGCAACCATTGTGTGAAGTGTGTGTCATGTTGATGTGTTGACCTTGTTACTCTATCTCGTAGGTCTGTGGATCTGAGTAGAGCACAGTTAATTTAGTGCCCAACTGTGAATGGTCTTACCGAGCCCGATTCCAATCGCCAAGGCTGCGGAAAAATTCCGGTTCCCGCGGATTCGAACCGAGGACTTGCTTACTAGCAAGCCTAGCGCTACCCAACTGCGCTACCCGGCTTCTTATTATAAAAATATATATTACATTATTCAGCACGGCCCGCACGGGTCCATTTACAGGAATTTCTGAGACAAGTCGGTACAAAAACACTTAGTGAGCTTTATTTTCCTGGCCGGTGACGTCACACTGGTGTTGCACAAGTCAAAAAACACAAATTTAAATCGACCTCCAGCAGGCCTGTAAATGCGGATAATGCGCCTTAAATAAAGACAAAAAGGAAACCAAAGCCTAAACTATTCGCTGAAGGGGTACTCAATTCCCATTTTCGTTACAATTTTAAAGGCAAGTAGGGCAGTAAATGTTTGAGTCTTGCACAATTTATTGAAAACTACGCATATAATGCCTGGGGTGTCGGTCCCAGCCATAAATAGATCGCCTGTGCCGTCGCGAGAGAGCTGCTACGTCCAATAGAAGTGTACTTTTTCTGCAACCTCTCTAACAGTCAGTCGCCAATTGGCATGGATAAATTCATGAATTTTGATAACCGTTTCTTCACTTTTAGAAGTTTTCAGTATACCCTATCTACCGACATGTTTAATTGACGTTCGGTCGCCTTTAAAGCACCTGAATCATGCAAAACGCAGAGCTTAAGTAATAGTTTTACCATAGCATGTCACTACTTTTCACATATTCAGAAAGCATGCCAAGTTCAGAAATTTTTTTATCAAACCTCGTACAGATCCACGATCTCTTTTTCGAAACCCTTGGTGACAGTTGTTTCGCATTTCAGAATTTTTAGAATTTTACAATACAGGTAGCACCCACGCTTGCCACTTTGGGAGTCAGTACTGAGTCACGTCGCCACATCACACCTTCACTGGCGAGTGGTTATGGAGTTCGGTCTGATGTTCGCGTGCCAAACAAGCATTGTTATGCTGAGATGATTGATGTTTCAAATTTTACGAAAACACTTCGGGGCTTTGAACTTTTCAAATTTAGGATACGAAATTGTGGACTTGTCGACCTATATATCATTTTTTGTCTTTCACTCGGTTTAATTTACGCAATTTTTACTTTGGGACACCGGTTTTTATTGATATCAGGTCTGTCACATATATTTCCATAAGTAACTGACTTACTGAGTTCTACGCAAAACACATTTTTTTAATAGTAGCCCATGCTAAAGCAATGCCCAGTTGGTTTGGCTTGATCTAATCCTGCAAGGCAATAAAGTCTCACAATAAATTAACTCGATTCTCCTGTACAGCTGCAAGGCGATGTTGTTGGGAATTCCTGTGGATCACCTTAGTAAGGCGGGCTGAGCATTGCGGATTGCTTGAAACCAGTAGCCATTAAATAACCTTAGTAGTCTTAAGTTCAATGTAGTCAGGAACAGCACATCATCTGTAAGGGTTTGAAAAAAGTTCGTATAATCATACCGGCATTTTGATTGGCTAATAAACGCACAAGATCAATTATCAGCAAAGTTTGGATAAGTTTCACTGACATTAAACTTGTGATGTTAGCACTTGCACAAAATTCAATTTATGCGGAAATAATATACTTAGAATTTGTACAACGCTAAATACGCCGCAATCAGCCCTTGAATCTTCTTTGCGCGCGGATTGAAGATAAGCGAAACCCTTCTTAAATTCTCCCAGAAAATAGTTTTGATAGAAGCCCAAAAGGTATAAAACCAGGATGCTTGACCTGATGAAGACACTTCGATCCAGCCTGCTTTAATTGGGAAAGTTACTAGGCACTCTAGGCTAGTCCAAGATCTAGACCTACCCGAAGAAGTTGTCCAAAACCATAAGACACTTGACTCTCTAAACTCACCTAAAAGTCTTGTAAGAACACCCAACCCCAAACTCCAAACCTCATAGCATATTTGTGTGGCTTGCTAGGTCCAACACCTACCAATATTTCCTTGAAGCCGCTTTCTATGTTGTGTTTGTGGCTGGTTGGATCCAGCACCTGAGGATCAACTATTTCAACATGGTGTAGCAGAAATGATAGGTTACACCAGAAATAATTAAGGACCCAATTCATTTGGTATTTTCCCGGCTACCAGCGACGTCCTGCAGCATTTACACTCAAAATTAGAGGCTTTGAGGTAGCCGCAAGCTGCTTCCTCCAGAAATAATTCACTCATATTACCACGCTCGAGGGGCTACCAATATCAGGTCAACATCGGACATAAATAGCCCAGTCATACTTAGCCGTTTAGTTCCAGAAACGCTTGTCAGGTAAATTTTTTGTGGCGCCAGGAGCTACCAAAAATATACCGAGTATCGTGGGCTGCAACCCTGTCCAGGTCGAGTTCTGCAGCATCCCCCAGAATGCATATTATTTTCTTGTTTAACATCAGTCATTTTACTTTAAGGGAACCTGACTTGTAATCCACATACTTTATATTTAATATGTTCTCTGTCTCTAACTTGAATATGAATTGAACCCTGGTTTTCAGCCTACCCTTATGGCAAAAGTATATAAATGAGCAAAGTAATTGTGCAAAAATGATCCATTTTGGAATATTCATTACAAACTTGACTATTCTTCTAGGCAGAGGAGATTTCGTGGGCGGTATCGACAATGAAGCTTTGGACTTCTCGCAGCTGGAGGCCTTCATCAATAGTGAAGGGACCCAAGGCAATGGAACCTACTTCGGAGAATCGCTCAACTCGGCGACCCCCACCACAGGCAAACTCCTTAACGTAATAGTAGAGAACAAGAGAACACCAGGGTAGGTAACTTTCACGCATTATCTTTAAATCAAAAGCTAAACTTGGTTTTTCAGGCACTCGTTACCTGAAAGTCCACCAGACAGCAGTTCGGAGCACCCGTATAGTCCTCAAGACAGCTGCGACCCTCCCATCAGCACTTCGGAAACAATCTACACCACCCTTGGACAGCCCTTGTATAAACCCAACCTCCTCAATCCAATAATAAGCGACAACTTAATCCTCGGCTCTCACATTGTTGTAACGGACCAGAGCAGTGACTCCCAGCTGCTGGAAAACAGTGGGATCCTTCAAGACAGTCGTATTTTGGTGAGCGATGACATAAGGAACAACACTAACTTACTGACGGGCAGGATACTGCAGGATAACGTACACTCGGACTCAAACCTCCTACACGATAGAATCTTGCTGCCAGATTCGGAGAGCAACCGACAGATCTTAATCCATAGCAACTCGGATTCTAACCAAAACTACACAGACCGTCCCGTGCTACTGGAGAACTGCCCCAGGGCCGAGGTGCGTCGGACTGCAAACGATCTGTTGCTGGTTAAAAATGGGGAGTACGACAAGTCCCAGCTGGTGCATCTCGGCTTCAACTCGAATATCGAGATGCAGATTCCACAGAGGCAGAGTCTGGAGAATGGGATCTGCGAAAACAGCATTGATAGCATCCAGGCCGTCTACACTAACCTCCAAAATGCACCCAAGAAGAGGAAGTTGTCCCAGGACATGCCTCTCGTCAAAAGTGAGCCAGGTTTGTCACAGCAGTAAACTCGAAGGGATTGGTTAGTTGCAGATTGTTTTTTTAGAACACTGTTCGCCCAGCCAATTGAGCCCGCCTGGTCCACTTTCGAGCTCCATCGATGACGACTTTGCCGGGTCTGAAGGCTGCCTGTCTGAAGCTCAGTACCAGTGCATCCGTTTTTCTGCATTTCAGCAAAGCGCGTGGCACATGCTGTGTGACCAGAATCTCACAGAACTGTATGTGGTCCTAATATTATATCATTTGCTTTTGTGGTTACAAATTTCTTACAGTCTCATATTTTTTTCCAAAGAAACCGACACTTTTCTATTTGTGCATCAGAATATAAATTTACAACCATTTTTATTCATTTACATGAGTATTGTACAATTTTTGAGGCAGAATTTCAATGACATTTTCTTTTTGTACCTAATGAAAATTGCAAATTCTGTACAAGTTTTACTTTTTAACATCATATAGGTAATATAAAAGTATCAAACTCTGTACTATTACACATTCGTTATTTCTCCTTTGCTTTGTTTAATATTTCCTAGTTCTTTCTAATATGCAGGCGGATTTTTTTTGTCATTAGTATTATTGCAGAAATTACAACAGAAAAAGAAGCAATTCCATGAGAAAATAAGTGCAGCTTTATGAGCTTTGTTATTCGTATGGTTGCTTTTTATTAGCAGTTACCTGCAAATAATTAAATCTCATTTAATTCCTTGATTTCCAGCTTAGAGGTATAATGAAGGGAGATTTTTAAATTTGGTTTAAGTAGGTACTGCTTTCAAGTTACGACAATTAATATATAACAAGTGACCACATCTAGCTTCACTATTAAGTTATGTTGAGTCACAATAAACTATTATCTGGATACTGCTTATCTAAAAGTGCAGGTCAAACAAATCAAATATTAAAATGTTCAATTAATCTCTCTTTAAAAATGGCATGTTGTTTCAGATAATATTCTGTTCCAAAATAAATTGAATAAATTTTAAGTAAAGGGTTCTAACAGCCCCTTTTTGGCTTTGTATCGAACAACTGAAGAAGTGTTTATTGAAAATATAATAAAATGAAATATTTTATAACAAATACAAAACATTTTTTCAACTTCCACTTCAATTACTGTGGGCCAAATCCCTCTGTCATCCTCAAAATTATTAATTTTATATTCATGGGGAACCAAGGACAGTAGACTTTGAAAGTCGGAGATTTTTTTTCTGAAACAGAGACAATACATTCAATTTTGATTGAAAATTTTCACTTATAATTGCTAATTTTACATCTGTTGCTCTGTTATCAATTTTTAATTTTTTGTGATCAAATTTGTTGCCTGTTTCACTTGTTTGGGCTAATTCTACCAATCTTTGGGATCCTGCAAGATTCTTTTTAAACATTTTCTTGCTACCATTTACACAAAAACACTTTCTGAATACTAGAAGCTGAGAAAAGTGACGGTAAAGTATTTTAGGTTAGGTATAACCAAGCGCCAAGCACACTTTCAGAATTTATCTAAATGGAACTTGTCGCGATTGTTGGTTTCTTTTAGCAATCTAACCAAACAAAGCAGTTAGATATTCAGGTCTTTAGTTTTATTGACTAAATTTTGCAATTTTGGCGTTTGGTTTCTTTTATATAAGTGATATCCATCTGTTCACAAAACGCATTTCAAACCAGTGCGGCTGCTCCATCGAAAAACACAGTATCCAACATTTTTTGTGACTTGAGCTTAATGTTCATATGTAGATACTGTGTTGTCCCGCGTCTTTCTAGCTAATCAGATTTGTATTATTTATACTGGTTACCAATCACAGCTACCCATAAACACAGTATCTACATGCATTTCTTCTGTTCTCCATTTGAAAACACAGCAAGTCATTATAATATTCGAAAGAACCAAACAAAACACAGTATCTGGTAGTTACTGTGTTTTAGAAAAAACACCTAACAAACTTTTTTTTCAAAATTCTGTGTATAACACAGTATCTGCAAGATCTTTAAATTATACCCCCCTCGGAACTGGATGGCTAAAAATATGCATATGGTAACAATTAGGCGAAGGACAACCACTAGTGTCCCAAATGACAATTTCAAGAAAAATACTATGGGATTATTTTGGTAATTTTGTATTTTTGTATTTGTTTAAGTTGTCCAGCATACCTTTTTCATAAAAATTTTTTTTCGTGTACCTATCATAAAAAAAATAAAACTGTTCTTGTAGATACTGTGTAGAAATGAAATTTAATCCTAACTTTCGCCCATCCATTGGATTTCAAAACACAGTAGCTTCATTTTACCATGAAACTTTATAGGGTTGCAAGATTTTTGGCCAGACAGTAAAAATTATACTTTAATACAGACTGCAAATATATCGGATTTAACTTTGGGTATAGATGCAGAGTTTAGGGCCAGCGATTTCAAGTTTTTCCTTGTGTCCCACAATTTTACTCGTTATCACATACTGTGTTATTCAATAGAGCAGCCGAGTGGTTTGAAGAACGTGGATACAAGCATAAGCATTCACTAAAAACCAATGTTAATTAATGTTAACGCTGTACATTTGCGTAAGGTTGCCCTGCACGTGCAAGGTTGCAACCCTTGGCTTAAAACCAGTTGCTGAGCGCAGCCTCGGCTCCTTTTCACCAGTATTTTGCAGTACAAGCATTTAAGATTTATCTAGCGAATTTTATTTATGGGTTTAGACCCACAACGGAAATTATTCCTGGGTCTCGATTACCTAATACTATCTGCTGAAACAGTGCTACCACTTCAAGTTAAATCACAGTTATTCACAACAACCAAATAACGGATGTTTTTTTTAAATTGACGTTGAAGTTGTCTGAAAACGTTCATTGTCAACATACTGCAATACATATCTTTTTTTTTTTTTTTTTTTACCTAAGCTCTTCTGCCGTTCCCCCCTGGAACCGCTTTTCGCATTACATCAGGGGGGTGCGGGCGTCACTTAACCTATCATGCCTTAAACTAAGTGAGAACTGGAGCGCCCCGACCGGGAGTCGAACTCTCTACCGAGCGCTCGAGTTCCCACTGTGACCTCGACTGCGAGCGGCGGGACCGCTCGCCCATTGAGGCCCCGCAGAACATACCTAACCTTACTTTTGTAATTCGATGTCAAAACATTTTAATCGAAATGTTGAAATTAACTTTAATAAACAATGAATTTGTACCAAATGATAATAAACAAAGAAACTTAATGAACAGTAATTAGCTATTAGTAATTTACAAATCTAATTACTAGCGAGCGGAATTATAAGCACAAAAAAGCGCTTAAAAAATCCCTAAAATTGTTTAAAAAAGCATTAATTTAAGCAAAAAAAGCATTAACTCTTACAAAAAAGCTGTATCATAAAAACATCATAAACGAAAAAAACTATTTTATCTACTAGCAACATGATATTGTACATTTTCGTCATAGAAACAAAATATGAAAAGCTACTTATAACTTCCAAGAGACTTGTCAAATTATTTCTCTTTCAAACTCATGCCAGAGGCCCTCGGTCTGTAACACATGTCAACCTCACGGAAAAAACATATTCATATCTCCCTTAATGCATAAATATCTATTATTCATTGTACCTAAAGTCCATTTTTTTTCTATAATAATTTTCAAGGTCATCTTTCTAGGGGATAAGTTGCATTCCTGCAGGGTCCCTAGTTTTAATAATGTTGGGACATAGATTTTTAGTTCTTTTTTTCCACTAAAAAAATTATTTGTCATTTTGACAGATATGTCATAATAGTGGGTAAAACAAACAGCATAGTATAGTAAAATATTGCAAATTTATTAATTATTAAACTTAATATTTGAAAATAAACATAATGAACGTTTGATTCCATGTAAAAAAATGAAATTTTTTAAGAGTTCAAATTAAGAAACTTTTACATTCAAAATTGACACATAACCGTAATTTTGAAAAAGTTCTACCAACACGAGGTATAAAAATTTCCTAGCGTTTTACTCACATATCTACCAACATATTGTAACACTTTGACAGTTATTATAGAAAAAAAACGTACTTTACTTAACTAATAACCAAAATTCTGAGAAAAAAGCATGTAATGTGGCACTAAAAAAATCAGATGTAAACACAATTTATAGAAAAACTTTAAATGTAACACAAAAAATAAAATAGAAAACTTGGGCACTAAAAAATTAGTCTTTCAGTAAACTATTAATTATTAAATATTGTTTTAAATGCTCTATTCTTAAATTTTGTCGCCTTTCACTTAAAATGTTCTTAGATGTAGAAAAACGTTTTTCTACGTCAACACTAGTTTGGAGCATATTTTAAATTTGCTACAATAGTCGGATCAATCTCAAAATCTTCTGCAATTTCACCTGCCAAAACCAAGAACATTTTGAAGGAACTATTTTGTAATTTTTTTCAATGGTATGTTAGATTTTGCAAAGATCAAAATTAAACTGTGCTTGTTCCTTGTTACCTGAAATAGATGCAAAGGAAGTCACAATTGTCTGTTGTTTTGGTTAATTTTTATATTTCTTTAATTGTTCTTGATGCAAAGTGGTTTTTACATGTGGAATGACGTATTTTTTGTACTTAAATAATTTTAAAGAACTTTGTAAACTCAACGTCTTAATACAAGCTTTGCAAAATAACTTATTGTTTTCATATTTTAATTCATTATGGCCTCTGACAAAAAGGATGATAGGCGTATAACTATCCCTAGATTGACCTTATCACTCTTGTCTGTATTTATTTTGAATTAAAATCATTCAAAACGAGGAATAACCGAGTTTTCTGCGTGTGTGTGTGTTAACTAAAATAATTGAAGTAAATACCCGAGTTTTTTAGGAATTCCCAGAAAACCGCTGCACTTACTGCGGTTTTAAGCCCATCGCCGTACTGGGGCAAACAACATCCAAGCAAAAAATATACTCGCAAACAAACCAGATTGCAATATTTGATTATAGAATGAATTACGCGGAAAATAAATGCAAAAAACTAAAAACTTAAAAATAAGTACTTATAAGCACAATAATCTGAAATATGCATAAAAAGGTATTTTTAGAAATAATTTGCCTGCTTTCAATATTCAGGATAAGCTTAATGCTTAAAAATCCGCTCTCTACAATTACAAAAGTAAAGTTGGGTATGTTTTTCGGTGTGTTCACAATGAACATTTTCAGCCAACATCAGTGTCAAATTTAAAAAACACAATCAAATTACAGCCAGTCTTACAAAGGCCACTAATCTGAAGTTAACTTTAATTCGCTGTTAAATTTCCTAGGTTGCAAAAACTATTCCCGTTGACGTGTTTAAGACATACTACTGAGCCATTGCTGGGGCTTCAGTCCTGGTGGGGTATAATCTATATTCAGTCTCTATTTGTGTTTTAAATTGCTGTCCAGAGGAAATCTAAACACCGTTGTCACACTGAAATCATGAAATTTATAAATTGATTGAAAACCCTAGCAAAAAAAGGAGTGGCCAACTTTACCATGTCTTTCCAGGTTGGAGAATATATATTGACTCACTGTGTTTACCAATTTGTATAAAAATCTTATATGCCCCCTGGGTAACAACTATTGAAAATGCTTGGCACCTAATTTGTTGCACAATTTAACTAAAGACTTTTTACGAAAAGCAAGGACTTAATCCAACTCATAAAACTGCACTTTCTTTCCCATTTAATCATCTGTCTATTTGCTATTATAATTTTTCAAGTGCTTATGGTACCTACTCATCTTGTATAGATACATATCCTTCATGCGAGACTGTTTTATACTTTGCTCTTTGTGGCAGTTTTTCTTAAACTGATTTCTGTAAAATTTAACATGATGTAAACTACACGGGTATACTTTTTATCCAGCAGGCATGGATTTCAGATAGCCAATGACAGAAACAAAAGAATTAATAGCTACTCGTCAGGTGAGAGTCGTCACGGTTGAAGTATACATTATAGAAATAATAGAGCAGAGGAAAATGAAGAATACCTTGTACGATGTGCACTTCATAGAACTTTGTAAAACTAAAGCAGAATTTAAGATTGTAAGAAAGGAAATATTGGAAGAAAATGTTCTTGGATAATTGGTTTCTACCGGGTGGCCATAAATATCTGATATTACATTACCTTTGGAATCAACACCGCTTTATTAAAGTGATGAATCCAACTAAACTAAATGTTATTAATGTCATCACACCTAAAATTCCTATCTGTCAAAAATTATTACAGATTGCAATAAGTAATCGAGTTAGAACAGGAGATTTTTATAATTGAGTCTTAGGCTAAACTGCAGAATCCGGGGCACATTTCCCTTCTCTTACTGCATTTTATTACATTACATAGGTAACAGTACTTATCATAATTGAAATATAACGCTAACCAACATTTATAAGTAGCTAATTCCATGGCTACCGGGATCTCAGATATTTATGGCCACCCGGTAGTTCAACTTTATTTATATCACAGTAACATATGAGACAACTGACATACCCTAGATTAAATCTTTTGTTTCTATAAATGGCAGTTTCTGAAACTCTTATGTTCAATATACAAGTTTACACATTTAATCTTGCTCAAATATCGTCTGAATCAGGAGAAAAAGCCCTACAATATTCTAGAAGAAATTCAGTATGAGTTAATAACATAAAAATATAAAAATTTGACAAGAAATTTGAAATGTTTCATTTCACATATCTGTATCTTATAGACTTTCAAGCACAATAACGATTGCCTTTTTAGGCCAATTCCGCACTACCGTGTCGATGCAGACAAAGGCTTCAACTTCTCAAACGCTGACGACGCGTTTGTCTGCCAAAAGAAGAACCATTTTCAGGTACCCACAGCCTTTATGCCGTCTTGTTCGCCCTAACTTTGTTTGTCCGCAGATAACTTGCCATATCCAGCTGCTAGGCGACGCACAGTTCGTGAAGACGGCCGAAGGCTTCCAGAAAATATCCAGCTTCCACCTGCACTTTTACGGGGTGAAGTACGATTGCCCGACGCAGACGATACGGGTCGAGCAGAGCCAGAGCGACCGCAGCAAAAAGCCCTTCCATCCCGTCCTGTAAGTTGCCTCGTTCATTCATAAAAGATCGTGTCTATACTAAATTTCAAATAAGAATGCAGTAGATCGCGCTCTGAACTGCTTTTTTTTACAGTGCCTTTATGTAGACAGTGGCGACAATACAACTAAGCCACACCCCCGCCGCCATATTTATGCAAATTTCTAACGAGTGTTTATTTAAATCCGTGATCAGAGTCGACTGTGATACGTGTTTTACATTTGGCAGTACTGAAAACATTCGAGATTTGCAGGTTAAGATTTGCGTCAGTTTATGTCAAAACTGGCGCAAAACCTAACCTACCACCCTCGAATTTGACATAGACTGACAATACACTTCAGTACTGCCAAAAGTATAACACGAATCACAGGTGATTTAGCATAAACATGGCGGCTAAAACCACGTGATCTAGGGAGCCAATCAAAAATAGGACACCCCATTGTCGCCACTGTCTATATAAAGGCACTGTACTTTTTTTTAGAGTCCCTGTATATAATAAGAAAGAGTTGAGACATGTGGATCCACAAATCAAAACCACTTGATTTTACATGGTGGGCTAATATTTCAAACACAAATGTCAATATGTCAAACGCAAAAAATGCATTGTCAGTTTGCGTTTTTAGTAGTATTCTAGTTTCAACTGACTGACAAGCTCTAAGCTTCTCTGATGACATCCGGCAACGTAAGAAGGCAAAATGTAGAGGAACAAGATTCTCACATTGCTACTGAGAGTTCAAAGTGGACTTACAGCGAAACTCTTGCGGTTATAACTACAATGGAGAACCATTTAAATGAAATCAATCATTCAAACCCCAAAAAGAAAACAGATGCTTGGAGTTCTATAAGCAGCGAGTTGGAAAATATTTTAGAAGACCACCGATACCTGCAGATTAAAATAGAAAAACTTGCTGCGATCATATTCTGATTTTAAAACTAACAGTAATAAGACTGAACGAAAGCCTACCCGTTTCTTATCTTTGCAAGGAATGGACCAGTTAGTAGGACAAAAACCAAACTTGTAGCTTACATTCTTTTAATGTTCTTTCTGCAGATTCTTCTACTGGCACTTCTAAAGAAAGTTTACCTGCCCGAGCAAACACACACTCTACAGAATACACAAATGCATCTGCGGAACTTACCCCGAGAAATAAAAGAAAACAGCAGGTGGTGGGAGTGAGAACACCAAGAAGAAAGATTATTTGAGAAGAAAGTTAACAACTTCGACGAGAGGATAGGCATAAAGAAAAAATGAAATTGCTGGAATGAACGATTTTAGTTGACAAAAGGAAATGTGAACTCCTTGAGAGATATTTCAAATTAAAAGAACGAGAAAAAAATTAAATTTCCTAATAGATTTCATTATTTTATTACTTATGTACATTTAAACATTTCAATATTACTCCTACGTTTTCTACAAGACTATTATGGAAACATGTTTACAAATAAATGATCCTTCCACCTGAAGTCTTTACCATCATCAACTACTGTACTATCATCGTTATCATCACTGGCTACATTTTTAACATCGATAGTTTCATTAACCTCTTTCATATTTACTACAATATTATGAAATGCCCGTAACAGCAACAACACATCTTACAAAGAAATAAATGTTTTTATTGTCAAAGAATTTTAACCGTCTAAATCTGTATTTACTTACAATCATTTTTTCAACAATTTCTATTCAATAAAGGAACCTAAACTTTTAGTTTTTGAATAACAAAAAATATAAATAATAAGAATATAACAATAAATTAAAAATTAACAACTAAAAATTCAAGTGCAAGCAGGAGAGCTATAATTGCACGAAATATAACAGCCATACTGTGCACACTAAACCCGTGTAGACCCAACCAGTCCAATTTTCATTAGGTCAGTATCAAAAGATGTTGGAGTCATGGTAATGCAATTTCCATATTCTTCAATATACTTCAGGGAAAGTTCTTTCATGAGAAGGCTTGAAGCACCACATGTATTTCTTCTAGCACGACATTTCTTTATCCATACGCTTTTTCTTGGAACTAATTCATCTTTCCAGTATTTTTATCAATTCCTGGCACATACACTTTATAACAGTTTTCAGTATTCGTTTACGAGCGTGATCTTAGTACCACTCATTTTAGAGCTTAAACTGGACTGTCTACTTACGCAAAATACTAAAAAAACGCATTGTTAAAACACTCGCTTTTAGTACTGGCTATTAGTTACTTGTTCCCATGTAATGTAACTGAGCCTTTGGAATAATTATTTGTCACTAATAATACGAATATACTTTGAACGATTTTGAACTGACGTCAAAAGTCATGTCAAAATAACCTAAAATAAGGCATTTGAATAGCTTATGTCAAATTCAAATATAATGTGATTATTATATTATTTTTTAAAATTCAAGTACTCCATGGTTTGTGGATCCAACCAATCACAATGGGTTGCACCAATGACTCGACTCTTTCTTATTATATACAGGGACTCTACTTTTTTTGTCCAGTATGTAGGGGTTTTCCTCTTATATCTTTAGGATTCATACCAAATGTCAAACTGACAATTTTGAAATTATATTTGATTTTTAGATGACTTTGTTTTGACCAATCACGGCCATAGTTATTACATATTACTACTTAGTTCCAAGTACTGCATGCTTATTTGAAATTTAGTATAATTGATTTGTGTAGAGTGGAGCTCGTGAACTCCCAAGTCACGAAAATCACCGTCGGAAGGTTGCACTTTAGCGAGACGACGTCGAACAACATGCGGAAGAAGGGCAAGCCCAATCCTGAACAGAGATATTTTCAAGTAGGTTTTTGCTAATTCACTCTGAGGCAGCATTTGGAGCATTTGTTTTTCAGTTGGTGGTTGGTTTGCATGCACACACGACCCACGGAAACTTCCCGGTGATCAGCCATGCGAGTCAGAAAATTATTGTGAGGGTATGTAAGACTTCTAAAGTTTTTTTTGTGTTTTAATTAAAGTGTTTTACAAAGGCATCCAATCCTGGACAGTTTGAGAACGATGTGGAACTCTGCTGGCAGAAGGGACAAACACAGGTAACTAACTGTGCTACACACAAGATATTATTAACACGACTTTAGGATTTATTCATGTACTTTAGCTAGTTTTAGTCTCTTGTGGCTTATTTACTTGTTTTTACTAGTTTCAAATTTTGTTATTTTACTTTGTGTTTGGCATAATTTGTTATATTTCCCATCTTCTTATTCCACCATGTTGTTGTTTTTTCTTTCGTGGTTTCCTATTTTGGCTACTCCGCAGCTCTCTTGTGCCTCATTTTTCTATTTTCATTATCATTTCTAGTGACTTTTCCCTCTTTGTCTAATCATCTTTCCAGTATTACATTATTGTGTTCCATATTATCTATGTCTTTGTAAAGTATTTAATGGAATTCATTGTTTCCTTTCTTTTTTGTGAAGCATATACTGTAACAGTGCACATTCTGTGTGGGTTTAATTTGTAGATGTACCTACGTTGTGTATGTTTTTCTGGGTATTACTCTAGACAGCGGTACATTTGGTAACTTTGCTCAGGTCATATAGAAGCTGGAGACCTTAGCTTCTCACATAGAAAAGAAACAATGTCATAGAGATCTAATATTCCTTATTAAGGACAAGTGTATATGCACTACATACTTCTACAAGTACTGTGATATGGCGTCAGACGGTTGTCGGTGGCTCGTTCAGACGCAAGAAAGGCTGGGTGCTCGTCTGCTGCCACCCGTGGCAGCAACAACAGTATGAAAAGAAGTAGGGTGGTTTACAATCTTGCTAACAGTGAAATTAGTGTGGTGCCGAAGTGTAAACTGCTTAGAAAAGTATTGTGAGACAAGGAGTCAGCATAACCACGATCATACTATCAATTCAGATAACTGCAGTGTCGGATCATGATCCAACTAGCGAAATAAGAGTTAGATAAGGAGTCCGTGTACGCACAATCTTACTAACAGTTATTATAACTGCAATGTCAGATTGTGCTGCATCTAGTGATGTAAAAGTAAGACAAAGAGTTGATGGTTTAAACAGTCTTACTAACAGTTATTATAACTGCAATGTTAGATTGTGCTGCACCTAGTGATGTAAAAGTAATACAAAGAGTCTATGGTTCACACAGTCTTACTAACAGTTATTGTAACTGCAATGTCAGATTGTGCTGCACCTAGTGATGTAAAAGTAATACAAAGAGTCTATGGTTCACACAGTCTTACTAACAGTTATTTTAACTGCAGTGTTGGACTGTGTTTCACCTAGATGAGTAAGAGTTAAACAAGTTGTGATCTGTTACAGCAGTTCTCTGGATTACTCGTAGAGCTACCACATGCACCAGACCTTGCTTTTTTTCTTCTCAGACGCGTTTTATATAAATTACGAAAACCCCCTCCATTCCCAGTCGTGGAGCGGGCAACCAATGGCAACAAATTTAAATTTTGTTGCCAGAGCAACCCTACAATAATTGGTGGCTGCCTTTCCAAACTCATGGCGTTACGAAACTGTCATCAAGCCGTATTCTGTTAGTTGTATAACCGCCCCATTCATTTTAAGCTATATTAGCTCGTGGTTTATGGCTGTTGGTTTCAACCGCTATGTTGTTCTAATTTAGCCTAATACCCCTCTCATAAATTAGCAT
Organism: Agriotes lineatus; assembly: GCA_940337035.1. Classification (NCBI taxonomy): domain Eukaryota; kingdom Metazoa; phylum Arthropoda; class Insecta; order Coleoptera; family Elateridae; genus Agriotes; species Agriotes lineatus. The sequence continues at coordinate 83,624 of CALNHX010002184.1, forward strand.
ATTTTTCGGCTCTTGCTGGGCCGTGTGCTAAAATATCATGTTGCCATTACAAAGCCCCCGCTAAATCCCTAAAAGCTGCAAAAAATATCGGCTTACACCTTATTCAAAACAAATAAAAGCTTTCATTAAGATTTATAATTGTTTGCTTATAACTTCATATAACTTCTTACATCTAACTATTAAACTACAAGTCTTTTATTGCCATTACCAATACCACTATCATGGTGTATTCCTCTTTTTTAATTTTTATTTGTCATCAGGCTTTTTTATGTATCCATATAATGCATATTTATATCACTTTCTATTTTCTTCATCGATCATTATTGCCACACCTGCTTGTGCTCATATCTTTTCATCTATGCTTAACCATTTTATTTTTATTCTGCTTGTCTATGTAATATCTAGTAGTATTTGTACATTCATTCCCTTCCTTTTCTGTTTCAGCCCTTCTTCTTTTTCTCTTTTTACAATCTATATTGCTCTTACTATTGATTAATTTCTCTCGCTACATTTTATTCTTACTTTTTTGTGAATATTGCTACTATTTTCTTTGTGAACTCCTTATCTTTCTTTTCTCTTCTACCACATCTTTATCATTACTTTCCTTGCATATGTCCATTATTGTTGCCTGTGTCATTGCTATTATATTCTTTTTCATCCTCATTATTCTATTTCCACTTTCTATGTTCTATTATTATTTTCACGTTTTTCTTTTCTTCTTGAGCTGTTTTCAACATTTTTTGCTGTTAAGTCTTTGTTATTGTCATTATTAAAATGGCACCTTTTTCTTTGTTACTTCAATACCTAAATGTTTTTTATCATTTCTTCTATATATTTTCAAGCTTCTTTTCTATGGTTTTTTCTACTTTTTGTCATTATATTTTTCATTTTCTTGTTCTTTATGTTTTTTTACGGTGTCGTCTACTTCAGCAATATTATATTCTGCATTTTTTCTCTTTTCTTTCATCACCTTCCGTACTTTTTTTAATTTGCTCTTGTGTTTATATTTTCCACTACTGTAGACTTCAATCTTTTTAATATTGCAGAATTTTTCCACACATTATATAACTGCCTTTAAATTGTCATGCTGATTTTACTATGAGTTATGTACTTGCCAATTCGTAACTTACTCTCAAAAAGGCGTTATTATACCCCTATTTGTATTACGTACCAAATGCTAACACTAAGATTCGTAGGAGTCGATTTTTCATGCCGGAAAAGTTGGCATCAACACAGATCGGCCGGACGAGTCATTAGTCGTACACGGAAACCTAAAAATAACCGGTCACATTATCCAACCAAGCGACATCAGGGCAAAGAAGAACATAACCGAGTGCGATACTGCCGAGCAGCTGAGAAACGTTCAGCGACTAAGAGTTGTCAGGTAAGCCCTACTGCAGTTTCAGTTATGGAAAGTCATCTGGTAACTCTAGGTACGAGTACGAGCCTGGATTCGCATCACAGCTAAATAGGACCAGCGAGAGCTCAGACACGGGAGTGATCGCGCAGGAGGTGGCAAAGGTGCTCCCGGAAGCCGTTAGTCCGGCTGGTGATCTCATTCTGGAGAACGGGACGTCGATAGACAATTTTCTAGTCGTTAATAAAGTAAGGTCTTGAGTTTTTGTTGCAATCGAGGTGGTCACGGTTGTTTTTTCAGGAAAGAATATTTATGGAAAACATTGGAGCCGTGAAGGAGCTCTGTAAAGTTACTGATAACTTGGAAACGAGGATAGATCAGCTGGAGAGGATCAACCGGCGGCTGACCAAGCTGAAGCGGGGCGATAGCCTGAAGTCCAACAGCACCATTAGCAGCAGTACCAAGCACATACATTCCCAGAAATGCCTCAAAAACCACCACTACTGCCAGAACGAACAAGAACTGTGCACGAACAAGTTCATACAAATTATAATTGTTGTGCTAGTATTAATCATGGCATTTTGGTAAGTTTTTATTTTAATCTACATGCGTAGCTCGTAAGGTTAAAAAATTTAAGAAATAATATAAATTACCAGTGCAATTAACAATATTGTAGGTTAATTAGGCAACCCAACTGTGTCCAGAAAGGCAAAACGGGGATTACTTACCTGTCTTTTATCTTTATTGGTGTTTGGCAAATTGTAATGCTTGAATTGTCAAGTGAGTCACTAAATTATTATTATAACTAATTATAATATAATTATAACTAATAAGAGCAAAAGCTAAAGGCTCGTGCCGCTCAAAATTACATGAGAGAACTTAATTACTATGGATAAATACTAAATTATTGTGTAAATCTTCTAGCCAACAATTGAAATTTGATAGAGTTTACTTACTCTGAAGTAATTTAATTGCGATTTAGTATTATCACAATGAAAATATTGCAATGGTTTACTGCCCACATCAATTTTGGTTGCCTAACTAACACGAAAATGAAAGAATAATTCAAAGTGAGCACAGAATTAATATTTTGTTTATTGCAAGATAACGTCAGTATTTTACACTAATAAATGCACGTGATACGATTAACAGTAACTATAATTTAATTGAACAAGGTTGATATTAGAGGGTAGAGTCAAAAGGGTTACATTTAACGTTTTATTCATAATTGATGTTCAGAATGGCAAGCGCACTTTAATTTATGTAACTGGCATATTTGATTTGGTAATGTCAATACAATAATGTGAATTTGACATAATACAGAGATGGGTTGTGAAGTACAAAAATTATATGAGCGTTATAAGTAAAAGATTAAGAAACCAGCAAACGGCAAGACAGCTGACGGGTAAAGAAACGGTGCAGCAGTGCAAGGAAGCAAAGATTGCAAACAGCAAAATAAGGCAACCTATTATATGGCACAGACTGTTGTGCAGTGCTAATTATAAACATTTTTCATATTGTGAATCCAGCTACGTAGCTGACTTTGCAAGGTAAATTTCACAGGTAAGCAGTTGCAGAAGGCCCACGAGCTGTGGGTTTCATCATCAAGATTAAACATTGCACGAGGGGTTGAACGTGATTTCAGCTACGTAGATTCATCCAGGATTTTATAATCGAGGTAGCGTCCTTTCATTTTGCGATTTGAACCAGAGATTTAGAGAATTAGAGGAGCTAAACAAATGAAGATGTCGGCGTCCCTACGTCACTGAAACAAAACGAGGTTAGCCGGAATCTACGTCAGAATATTTGCATTGCATTTATCTGAGGCTTTTTTTCTCAATTATTGGCGTTTGAATTTAATTATGCTAGTTTCTTGTACAAGCGAACCATTTGTGTTTACAGCCAATTTGAAGGTTAATGCTGTCAGATACGTATTCGGGTATTTGCCATACGAGTTAATTTGTCCTACTCAAAAGTAATTGTAATATTGAGTGTTGAACGTACCCCTTTGAAAAAGAGTTTATCTCATGCTATACCAAAGCTTTATTTTATGTGATTGCAAATGAATAAAATAGAAAGAACAATAAACCATTTATTTTTGCAAGTATTAATTACGACATCATTTTAATAAGCCTTGAGATTGACACAAGAATTCTAGATTAAAACTATTTTAATTTGTAAATTATGGTGATTACTTATTATTTTTTATTTACTAAACCCTTATAGTTAGGGCATCATTACAATATACACTGCACCTGATAGGCTGTACAATATAGGGAGCTTTGTAAATTTTTTTTTATAAGTCAAAATTAAGTGGAACTGCAAGGGAAAGCAGATCCTGATTTTTACTTTAGTCAAAATTTTATATTCATCAATAAATAACAGATTCGACAAAGGCAACGTTGATCCTTAGTAAAATTCATATCATTGGCATTTCTCCATGTTGGGTATGCTGTCAGATACTCTATACAGTGAGAAATCTCTACAGTGCTTTCGTAAAGTAGTGGATAAATTCGTTCAATATTCAAGGAATAACTTTTTTTACTTACGCTAAGCTAACTTTTGCGTATAGGTCACATGATCAAAAATTAAGTAAAACAATTTTAAAATTGTAAAATACTAAATTTAATTTTGGGAAGTACGTTTTTATCAATGACAGCAATCAATAAAAAACATGTCAGTCACTTGACTACTGTCAAGCAGACAACGGTGCACAATTTTAACATTTAATTTAGTTGTTTTTGAAGTTATGATTGCAATTAAATTTAGTATTTTGCAATTATAAATTTGTTTTCTTAATTTTTGGTCGTGTGACCTATACTCAAAAATCAGCTTAGCTAAGTAAGTAAGGTCTTTCAAATTTTGTAATAAAAAAGGGGGTTGCCATTTAAACCCTCCTCCGCGGGTCATCCTGTATGTATAGATTGTATTTGAAAAAATTTACAAATACAAATAAAAATCGACGGGTCCCAGCATTTTTTCCAAAAGCTATTCGTTGGAAGTTTTAAAGAATTTATCCACTACTTTACAAAAGCCCTGTATATATAACATACAAACATTTTATACAATTACAAACATTATGGTCTACAAAGTTTCCAATAGCTTTTTTTTAAGAGCTTCTTCAAAGTATTACTGCAGTTGATGCTTTCTTAGAAACTAAAACATAATCTGCCAGGGCCCTCAAAACTGGCATAATGTAGAGTGGAGTAAAAAGGTCAAAAACACCTATTAAAGTTGGAAAATAGGAGGGGAACAATATTTATAATAATTGTTAAATTAAAAAGTGTTGAAGCTTAAATATGGAGGAAACCCAGGGAAGAAAAGGAAGACGGAAATAAATGGATTAAAACATGAATTGTGCGATGGGGAAGAGGGATCAATAGAGCCAAGAAACCGCCTCAAAAAAGTAATTTAAAAAATACCAGGATAACTATGGCTAACTTGGGAAGGAAAAGGAAGTAAGCATCGAAATGTGGGGAAGTTTATTTGGCTCAATTGCCGAGAGGAACAGCACAGATTGGGAACCGGGTTTTTTTGTAAAAGGTTTAAAAAATATTAGAAAGTATATTAACTAATCAGCAAGAGAAATAAAGAGAATTTGGAGGACCTCGAACATGCAAAAGGTGGAAATATTATAGAACTTACATAGCAGGAATTACAAGAGGTAATAAATAGGATGAAGAACAACAAAAGTCAAAGGTTCAGATGATATCGAGCTTGAATTATTTAAATATGGAAGAACTATTCTGATAAACGGAATTCATACCAGGACAAAGTGATGTTGAGAGAGTGGTCATTGGCTATTATAAATCCAATATATAAGAAGAAAAACCACCACACCACTACTTAATGTCAAATAAAATTCTAGCAAATATCAGCCAATCACCGGCTTAAAGAATTTTCACAGAAGAAAACAAATTTCAGGGTGAATCAGGTCTTTGTACTGGAAGCAAATGTAAGAAAAAATGGAGAAGAAAAATACCAAAATCTATGCTTTACTTTTTGACTTTCGACAAGCTTACAATAAAACTAGGAGAGAAGAAATGTATAGAACATTATACAACCTAAACTATCCGAGCAGGCTAATAGATCTAGTAAAAATGACAAAGTAACACATATAACAGAATCTACCTTCAGAGAGATTTATCTGAGAACTTTAAAAATAAATTTTTAATGTTATGGAAGCTGTAATGAGAACGAAAATTAACACCGATACTAACCTCCTCAGAAGTCCATACCAACGTTTAGCATATATGGACGATCTGGTTTTATTAGCAAGAAGAAACAAAGAACTTGCAAGAGTTGGGAATGAGAAAGTGTATTTAGACACCGCAAGGCTATAAAAAATTATTGAGGCTGGATGAAGTTAAAATCTGAAATTATAGTCACCTGTGTAAGAAATATGTTTTTTCCAATTTTCCAAGAAAGAAGAATGAACCAATCAAGTGAATGAAACGAAAGCAATATTTAACAAAGAAATGACGCCAGAAAAGATGCAAGAATAAAATGAATTCAAAAATTAACTGAAAGAGGAATTTACGAAAAAAGGGAAGAGGAAGAGAAAGAAAAGAAGCAGATGAACCACAGAATTTAAATATTGCAGGAAAAATTGGAAGAACAAGAATGGTTAAATATAGGAAACAACATAGTAATTGAAGGTATGAAAGTAAAAGAACCTGAACAAATAAAGTGGAAGATCTTACAATGGACAATCTAGGAGTTGGAAAATATATGTCGGAGCTTAGGGGTAGTTTAGGGCGTAACCACTTCGATTTTACACATTAAGTCAGATAAGCACAGTTTATTGGTTGAAAACTAAAATAACCAATAAATAGCCCGCAATGGTGAAATGAACATAACTAATACTAAGGGTTGGAACGGTAATGGTCCGGCGCCCACAACTTCGTCCAACACCTTTGCTTTTCTATACAAGAATGCCCTGATCTCGGCAACGTTACTCATTCCCATATTGTTTGGGTCTTGCAGGCGCCGTTCCATTCTATAGGAAATTACCTATCGCGTTCCTTCTGTGAACTCATAAACAAAACAGTTCAAACGAAACATAACATAACTAGAAAACATAACTCATAGGCGGAAAGATTAGTCCAAATATCTTCGGCGCCGACACGGCCATTCTGACACGTACACGTTCACGGGCACTAAAGTCCGTCAACTGTACGAAAATAAATCAGTTACAGAACCGCTCGTTCATCCTGATCAATAAATAAACAACAAATCAATCATCGACGTTCACAATTTTGAAGAAAACAAATCAAGCTCTTTAGATAGTGCATACCTAAATCCTCTTTCAAATAAAGTACACTATTCGACTGTTACTATCAAGCTCAACTTCCGATATTCAACTAATCGGGATCAACTACTACACACAGGTCTTCCGATTAAACTGTTAATCGGGATCAACTACTACACACAGGTCTTCCGATTAAACTGCTAATCGGGATCAACTACCGGTCTTCCGATTACACTCTTAATCGGGCTCGACTAACTACCAAACAGGTCTTCCGATTACACTCTTAATCGGGCTCGACTAACTACCAAACAGGTCTTCCGATTACACTCTTAATCGGGCTCAACAAACTACCAAACAGGTCTTCCGATTAACTCCTAATCGGGCTCAACCACCAAACCGGTCTTCCGATTACACTCAGAATCGGGCTCAACACCTTCCGATTAAACTCTGAATCGGGCTCGACACCATCCGATTAAACTCTGAATCGGGCTCAACACCTTCCGATTACACGCAGAATCGGGATCGACTCATAATAACACATCTGACCTAGTTACATCTCTAGTCAGCATCGACTCAAACAGTTCATCTGACCAAGTTTTATACCTTGCCAGGATCGACTAAAAACAATGACAATTCATCTCTACATAATTCGAACAAAGAGCAAATTAATCAGATGTTTTTCTCCGCCGACACGGAGCCATCTTCCTCCGAGTCAACTAAAATTTTGCCTTGTCCTTAGGGGACACTAATTAACTGATCGGAAGCAAACTTAAATGTTGAAGGGACCTCCGTACCGGCGGTCAATCTTGATAGCATTCGTTCGTTATGTTTACTGAATACAAAATCACTAATCACAAATGACTTTATTTGTGCCTTTCCAGCAGTGTTACAAACTGCATCTCTTGCTAAACGCTCAATATTTTCACTAGCAAGGTGTCTAATTTCAGCCAAATTCGTAGGCTCTTCATTGTCAATTAAATAACAAAGTTTGTGTAGCTCTAAGGATTGTAGTACATCCAACAATTTAGCGGGGCTAAACCCTCTAACTGAGTGCTTTGTACTGTTCAATGCCAACCGGACCTCACCTAAACTATCTTTCTAGCTGTTATCATGAGCAATAAAATGCACTTCTATGTTGTAATTGGAACAAAAGCAACGAAAATCAGCACTTGGGAAGCAGTCACCTCGATCACAAATAATAATTTTACAAGGCGCTCCAAAAAGCTAAGTGTGTTCTTTCAAACAATTTAGATACCTACGTTGCAGAACAATGAACTTGGTAACGGCGTCAATTGTATCAAAATCCTATTTTTTTTATCGCTTAGTTTTCCAGAACTATCAATATATACAGTGTGCCACGACCGAAATAATTTTTGGTAGGGAATGCATCTGAATTTGAGCTTTTCCTGATTTATTTTTAGATGTCTTGGTTACGAAATATTTCTTGGAAGGCCAGCCCTCAGCCGGCCCAACCACCCTTATTACTCTATGTATGGATCATATTGTCTGTATGTGTTTGCAAAATGCTAACGCAGCATTCAAAGATTTCCAAGGCATCCTGCACCAAGATTCGAATCGAAATACACGTCCCCAAAAATTGCTTATTGAATTAGTGCCTTTCACCCAAAATCCCGTAACATCTTACATATCATACAATTATCGACAAATTTATGAACAGTTCTTGACATTTTGAAAACCAATAATTTTCGTAAATTATGAGAAGTAGGGTCGAATTCATTTGACCGTAGCGCGGCAAATGCTTTGTTTATTTCCAGATCTTATTTCCGGATGAGTCGTCACACTGACCCACTCTTCATACACATCAACGTTATGAATGACTTCGTTTCCCAAAGCCAATCTTAGTGGATATCACGTAACATATGATGCATTTCAAGAAAAATCAGCTAGTTTTATGTGTTTTTCATTGCGATAACCGATATCGAATTCAAAAGCTTGCAGCCCATAACATGCCTTTGCCTGCAGGCCCTACAATGCATTTGCCAAAAAATGCCTGTAGCCTAACAACCGTTAAAGTTTCAATATAAACTATATGCAGACTGCCAGCCGGCAATATGAAATCTGATACTCCTCGACTTTGAATTTACACGAGCAACTGTTTTATGAGCTCTAGGACGTATTTAACAAAATCGCCTAAACATTCAACTTCCGTTTTAATCTTTTAATTACCATTTTTGCTGATATGAACTTATCCGGTACAATATAAAATAAAACCTCTATAAATAATCCTTGCATTTCTACGACACTCGAGATTATTTGCTTGGTACACAAATGGTCCGCAACCAACGCCGTTTAAACAAGCCACATTGTTTAAACGTTTTCCATAAAAAAAGGTTTGCTACAATCTCTTTAATCAAGGAGCAATCTGAACCTGAATTAAACAAAAGGAAAGGTCTCACCAACTTTCACGTTGAGCTGTCGATGCTCTCGCCTCTCAGGAGGACCACCCTTCATTTTCCGACTATCCTACACCTCCAAATATGTGGCATTTTCCATGGAAGGATGTTTTCCTTTCTGTACATGGAGATGGTGACAAAGTTCGACGCTTCAATCTAGTATGATGACCAGACGGAAATTGCGCTGAACGTTTGGTCAACCTGCCCTGCAGCATGGTACACATTTCTTTGGCATATTTTGGTCGCAACACCATCGCGATTTTACACAGGGTATATCCCACTTCTGATGTCGGAGCTTAGGGGTAGTTCAGGGCGTAACCACTTCGATTTTACACATTAAGTCAGATAAGCACAGTTTATTGGTTGAAAACTAAAATAACCAATAAATAGCCCGCAATGGCGAAATGAACATAACTAATACTAAGGGTTGGAACGGTAATGGTCCGGCGCCCGCAACTTCGTCCAACACCTTTGCTTTTCTATACAAGAATGCCCTGATCTCGGCAACGTTACTCATTCCCATATTGTTTGGGTCTTGCAGGCGCCGTTCCATTCTATAGGAAATTACCTATCGCGTTTCTTCTGTGAACTCATAAACAAAACAGTTCAAACGAAACATAACATAACTAGAAAACATAACTCATAGGCGGAAAGATTAGTCCAAATATCTTCGGCACCGACATATATACTTTAAAGGAGAAAGACAAAGATAATAAAAGCAACGATAGAAACATTTGAACAGAAACTATGGATCATGAAAAATAGCAACGTATTCATTAACAGCGAGCTAACACTGCTGACATATAGGAACTCACGTTTCATGAAGTAACTAATATAACAAAGAAAATGAAAAACAGAAAACCTCCAGGAAGCGTTGAAATAACAGGAAAATTTTGGAAACATGGGGAGAAGAAATACAAGAAAAGTTATATAAACTAGTATAAATACCTGAAGACAGGAGGAAATGAAAGAGGGAGGTGTTATGCCTATATTAAAAAAAGAAGACAAAGAAAATTGTAATAATTACAGAGGTATAATTCTGTTCAATACAACCTATAAAATAATATCTGCACTACTGCATCAAAAGTTAAAACCGCATACAGAAAAGGAGTTAGGCGACTACCAGAATAGCTTTAGACCTGGCAAATCTACATCAGACGCACTACATGTTATTAGTCAAATATTAGAAGAAGAAACATTCCAGCATAATATTGCAACACACATTGATGGAAGTGGAAAATTGGAAAGAAAAAGTACAGAAGAGAAAAGAATGGAGAAAAATCATGAAAACAGAAAAATCACCCATCGAAGAAGTAATTACATACATTCATTATTATATTTCCTTTCTGTTTTGTCTCCTGTAAGGCCACTATGGTATGTACATCCTTCTGCTTCTTCTACTAGAATTTTTTAACATGCTTCTGCTATATATCCCTCTTACAGTCCGTGTTTTTACAAGCAGTTGTTCATACTTGTTCTTTATTTTTTGTGGTTTTCTTTATCTAGTTTTTTCTACATGTTCTTCCAATTAACTGTGCTGTTTTATATCTGATTCCTTTATCACTATATAATTCAGTTTCTTTTCTTTTTCACTCCGTTCAAACTTTCTCTATGTGATTTATTTTACCAGTGAGTTTTTTTCTTGTTCCCATTTAACTGCCTTTTCAACTTCTGCTTCTTCAGGTTGCTTATTTCTTTATTATTTTTCTTAATATCTGCTTTTATTTTAATCTTTGTTTCAGCGTTTTCATATTTTTTAACAGCATATCAGTTCCCTTCTTCTTATCACCTTCCATGTCGTACGTTTGTCTCTTTGCTTGAGCTGCTTCTTTCATTACCCTCGTTGATTTTCCTTGATTGTTTCATTTTCTGGCAATCTTTACTGTTATTGTACTTGTTCTAGATATATTTTCTCCAATTTGGAGTGAGCAATTCTTACTTTCTCTCTGTCTGTGTGCATCTTCTTTATTTTTGTTCGTTACTAGTGTTGGTTTGAATTTGGTTTGTCTTAATTTGATTTTTAATCTATGTAACTATTATAACTAGAAGTTGTTATTTGGTTTGGGTTGCTTATTTAATTGCTCAGAGCTGAACCTTTTTATTTTATATTTTGTTAGCCGATCTTATCAGTTACCTTTAGCTGTGCATCTTGAATGCAATTTTAGCATGTAATATTTCTTAGGAATTATTCTGATTGTATTTTTTTCTGTTCTGTACATTTTTTGCAAATGCAACTAGCATGTAGTTATGATCCCAATTGGATTTAAATAGAACAGAGTACCAAAATTCATGACTATGTAACAGTACGTTTACTTAGCCCTATACTCTACTGTACTATTAATTTATATTGCCCTGGATTCTCTAGCTTAAACAATCGTAGAGATATAAAACCCTATTTAAATCTTAACTATTGCTCTGGGTTTGCTTGTTGTCACCTAGAATGCTGAAATGATGCATGCAAATACTGCCAGTAATAAAAACCCAACAGTTTACAGTCAGACCTCGCCTGTCGCGGAGGTTACGTTCCAGAAGAATGCCGCGAAGCGCAAAACCGTGATGCGCCAGTAAACACATAAATGATAAGAACGGGGTTAGGTTCCATAAACTAGATTTATTTATACTATGCAACCTCAAAAAATTCAAAAATACATAAACGTGCATATACAAACATGCAATTACGTACATTTTTCGAAACAAAATATAAAGCAAAAAGCACTAAAACAAAAAACATTAAAGAAGCATAAAACATACTGACTGCAACAAACAAATCAAGTTGTAATTTTACAATTTATTTCAGGTCCGATTTGGTAATAAGCGATTTAAAGAAATGGGCTCGATAAGTGTGTTTACAAGTTTGTGATAAATAATGTTATTTAGGTGTTCATGACATAAACCGCATACGTCTGCTTCATTTACTTATGGCTGGTGTTATAAAGGTTACTAACCTGACGTTAATTTTAAATCGCTGTTAAAATAAACAAAACCTCATCAAAACGTTGGCGCTTATGACATATTATTCATTAGTAAACTAATTTTTATTCGCTTTTGTTTATTTTGACAGCAAATTAAAGTTAACGTCAGATTAGTGGCCTTCATAAGACCGGCCGTTAGTGTGTGAAAGTTGAAACAGTTAACGTTAGTAATTCCATCCGTGAATGGCAAAGAAAAGGGAGCACAAAGATGTCCCGTGTAAGATCAAAACAGCGAACCCCAAAGCCGCGCAGGGCAATGTCTGACTGTACGTAAAAAAATATATAATCTGTCAGAGAAACACAAATACAGGAAAATATATTTGCGTAAAACACCAATAATAAATGGTGCCAAAACATACAAGTGAAGCTGTCAATAATACAAGCTCCTTATTGTAGTATCTACGGGCGAAAGCTGTTTCTACTCGCGTTATTACAACATACATAAAAATACATGTACGAATGCATAATGTTCATAGAAAATGACTGTATGCTTCCTGCATGAAAGCACCTTTACTAGTGCAATAATGTTCAACTGTCGACGCAAAGTCAAACACCGATCGTGTGAAAAGTATTTGAATTCTGCGCACAATTACACCCTAGACGATGTTGTCTATTCTTTAAATGTGCTTGTTGCTGGAACCGCTGTAATGTGAACGCAGCCTTGGCACATTCAATCAGGCTGACAAGCTGCGTCAGCGGATGATGCAATGACTTCGCACTGACTGCGGGTAAACGCCCTTTGGCTTAGGCAAGGAATCATTTATTGCAATGATTGCTCAAGATGTTGTAATCGCTTCTCACTTCGTATAGCGATTCTAAACAATTTTTCTAGTAACTTATCAACCGAACATGTTAATTCTTCTTAGTCATCCAGCATTTAGACATATTCAAAAATATTCTCTTACAGCTTAGCTGCAATTACAACCCTATACCTTATGGAAGCAGCCCGCCACACGCAGTACACGCAGGCGAGCCTACAGGCTGCACACCGCTCGTTATCGACGAAAACGCCGGCCAAAAGTGTGAAGCCTAGGACGTTCCAGACCATATACCCCCACCAGACGACCGTGCCTTACAAAGAACCAGGTAAGCATGTGCATGAAGACTGTTATTCGTTGTATAACCTTGTGATCTTTAGGAATTCTAAAAAGTGCCCTGGATACCTCCAACATAATAAAGGGCTCGTCGAATGTGATTGGGCGACCGAACGACTGCTATGGCCTGGAACCTGACTTAGAAAACGCTAACATTTTGTGCCAGGTAGGTACTGAACTCGTGTGTATCGTTTGTGCGGTAACAACGCCTGCTTTTAGATCTACTGCTGCATTCCCCCCACACTTGACAGTTCGGAGGAGCTGGAGAGCACCATTTACAATGACCGGATACAACGGCAGACACCACACAACCGCACGAAAGGAGGGCTGAATGTCGACAAAAATAAGGTCGTCAAGCCGTTTCACACGAACAACATCGACAAGCAGCTGCGGCAGAAACGGGACAGCGATGATTGGAACGACCAGGATAATATATTTGATCAAATCGGTAGGTTGCTGTGTTTATTCGTTATTTACTAAATTTGTTTTTGTTTTTACTAATATGTTGGCATTTTTATTTCTTTCGTATGATCCGTCTTGCTTTTTTTAATTTCCGGTGTTCACATTTTATAATGCTGATCGTTACATTTAAAAATGCTGCTAAGTTGCATAGTCTGTCTGTTAGTATTTGTGTTATCATGTAATATATTGTAACCAAGGGGTTGATAGCAAACCCCCTGGCCACCAGTTTAATAACGTGCTGCCTCCCATTTGTGATATAGGGGTTGTTCCAAACCCGTAGATCACTATTTGCACGTAGGAGATTGTAACGCATCTGCCTGACCACTATTAGTAACATAGGGGTTGTAATGCTAAGTTTTTGATTAATTAAAACACCCACAAAAGATAAATAGACTTATATTAAAAGAAACTAAAAATTCGGATCAATGACAATTGACTTTCACCCTATCTGATCAGTGATCATTTAACGGTAAGCTTTGTAAAAAATGGTTGATCAATTATGCTTAAATTTATGACCTAAATTCACTTTGGAAGGGAAGAATACCCATAGCAGCCCTGCATTTAGTTGGTTAATAAAGTACCACAAATGACTGACCTACGTCCAGAGCTTGCCCGTGGCTTCTTTGGTATTCCTTTATTTTAGAGTGGCCTGGCACTGCACTAGTCACTTAAAATTTAAATAGAACTTTCAATTTTGACTTAGGTTGTTTCGCGCGGCACGTGGCATTTTGCCAAGGCGCGGTACGCCCAAAAGCGGCTTACTCCGGTAATTAATTTATTATCTCGAGGGATCCAGGAACGAACTAGCTTCGCCGTGCCCACGGACCCTCGAGAAGGCTTTTCAGCCCCCTCGTTTCGGGACGCTTCCGAATCGCAACTCATCGTTTGCCGAATTGCATTTTTGGTTTGCATGGAAGGAAACTGATTTAACGTTTCTCACAACACAGAAATCGCAAGTTTGCTGTTGCAGCCCGATTCTTTGAAATCTTTGCCAGTAAATTAAGATCAAGTTTCTTTGACTTCCTGGATGCAATTCAATATTCAAGATTGCAACATTGTCGTGCGTTTGTAATAATGTCAATTATGCATGTTGGCTTTTAGCTTATTCTTTCCTTCCTGACAATTTAGGTAAATTAAAATCTATAGGATTTATTATAAACGCAATTTATTGCGGTTTGTTACAATATGTTTTTGGGTGACAGTTTTCACATGATCTTCCTTGTCTGTTGGGCATTATAGTTTCGGTCTTCAGGGAGATGGGTCGGTATATTTATTCTTCTGCTTAAATATGAAGACAGTTTTCTTCTTCTTCTTCTTCTTCTTCTTCTCCTTTTATATTAGGCTTGCGCCTTAAACGATGGAGGGACAGCTGGCTTACTTCATCGTCTGAAGTAGAGTAAAGAAGAAGACAGTTTTTTCAGCATTAATTGTTAATGCGTTTTGTATTAACCAATCTGCTATTGTTTATGATTAATTTTGCTTTAAGATTAGCGAGTGATAGATTTTTTACATATAACAGCTATAACAACGGTCCTAATACTGATCCTTGAGATACACTCAACTTAACTCTTCACTGTAGCTTTTTGTCTTATTTACAAAAGAATACTGCTTTATATCCATCAGATAAGTTTTCAGTATAGAGTGAGTGCGCTTGACCTCTTATACCATTTTGTATAGTTTTAAAAGGAGAGTTTGTAGCCACTCCTGTTTCTTGGGACCTATGGACATACATGATCTTTTTAATGAAAGATACTATTAACTATAACTATAACGCCCCTAGAAATTTTTTCTAACAGACTGAAAAACAGATATGAATATCATTCGTTTGTTTACTGATCGAACAACTGTGGCATATCAAAAAATTTGTTTTTTTCTGTGCATATTGGGTTGCACATGGGTATTTCAGAATCTATATCGCTACAGCTTATACCTATGCTCAACTTCTGTTAAAACTTATTCATGCAGCCTACAATACACTTACCTCATCTCAATCCTCAGACGACCACCTGTTCTCCGTCATCATACAAGGCAAGAACTTCAACGCAACGCTGACCCACAAGTACATGATCAGCAACAACAACCTGTTCAATTTCTCGTACTACGTCCCCATCTCCAAGTACATGGCGGACGAGTACGTCAACCTGATTTTCAAGTAAGCCTCACATTCTTTACCCTCTCGAACCTCACTAGCCTCGTCCGCAGGTCCCTCCAGGCGAACATCAAGGAGATCGAGCACTGCTACAACGACTACAAGCAGCACGAGTGCCCCTTCGTCAGCTCGATGCGCTACGACGAGAACCGCAAGCAGGCCCCGCACAAGGTCAACGAGAACCTGCCCAACCCGCAGATCAGTTCGCAGAGCGTCGTGTTCGAGGTGGACATGGTTGGCTTCCAGTCGAAGATCATGACGTACCGGGCCTCGCTGCGACAGACACAGGTAATCACTTTCTTCTAAGTTTACAACACTGGCTCAGGTTGATCTGTTGCAGAACACCTGCAAGTTGTCGCCGACGAAGCTGGGCCTCGAGTTCATGGAGTACAACTTCCACTTCTACCGGCATTGCGACGAATGATCGCAGCCGGACTTCCTGTACATATTAAGACAATTTAAGGAGTTAAATGTGTAGAAGTTTAGAGCAGATATTGTTGATTTATTTTGTTAGAACTTGATGAGTTTATAATTTAGTTTACGAGGAAGGTGTGGTTATTGTTTTTGCCAAGATGAACAAGTCTCCCAGAATCTCTAATTTACGCTTTTCGTTGTAACATGAACCCGAATTTATACTTTTAAAGTGCTTTTTCGGATAGAGTATTTAGACGTAGACGTTTTCGATGAGTTCTTTTGCATATTTGGTCCACAAATTTCAATATAAGACCTATTAGAAATCACAAATTATCTATATGGTAACAAAAAACAGTTACGCGAAAGTCTCTTAGTCTTACGAAATTGTGATAAAAGGAAAATGCTAATTAGAAAAATCTTGAAATCATCGCAAACGTCTCGCATTTCAAGGAATTAGAAATTGATTAAGCTCAAAAGCGTAGTTTTATCTAGATCCGTACCAACTTCTTGTAGCAATAAAAATGTACTTAAGTACCCTATTTATATATTTATCCGTCCATGTACAACAATTGTTAGTTGACGTGGAACGGGCAACACGCGTGCGGCTTTTGTCAGCAAAAGGATGCTGCGTCTTGCACGTCCCACTCTAGTATAAGAATTTACTATAAATTTGTATAATTCATATTGTAGGTGTAACAATAATGGTAGAAAGAGTATGTAGCCGTACTAAGAGTCCTTAAGGAAACAAATCAGATTCATATATTTATTGTAAAAAGGTACGCTAGGTTGGTCGCTGTTTTTAAATTGTTGATAATACTCGAACGCTTTAGTTCCCTGGTTTCAGTTGCTGGCTTTAACATGACTGGCAGGAAATGGCCGCTGTAAAAATTCGAGCCTCGTCTTCGAACAACATTCCTAACGCTTTAGTCCTAAAGGTGATCGTTTTGTTGACAAGCATGTACCTATTTAAAATATAAGTAATATATTATGTGTAAATTTTAGGCGTTGTGTAATGTTTTGTTTTGTGATGTGAATAAAGTGTTTAAAATAAATCGTTGTGTTGGTTTTTGCGTTTTCATTTTTGTGTATTAGTGCACAACTATTTTTTAAATTTGCTCATAACTCGGGGCACCATATGTAAGTGCCCGTTCTAATAATATCGTGAAAAGGACTACCGAAGCTTTAATCAGAGATAGAATGCAATTTCTCATACATGAACAAATGTAAGTAAGGTTAGGAGTATCAAACAGAAAAATTTTGCTTTGCTATTTGTTGAATATATCGATAAATAGGTTGAAATATTGACAAAAAGCATATAGGGTGTGAAGAGCAAATGATATCTAATAGGCACAAATTAAGGTGTTGAAAAGAAAATAGCAGGAACAATGGCGGTGACATGCATAAGCGGTAATAAGCGTTGCTTAGGGGCCCGGGCCCGGTAAGTTCTGTATTCGTTTATTAATCTCGATATTTTCTACTTTATTTGGGTATAGATTGATAGCACTGCTACCTCAGTCCCCACTCTCAGTTAGCAGTCATCAGTGATCAGACTCGATTTGAGAGCTTTGAAAAACTAACAAACATTCTTGAATTTTTAAAACCGAAAAACGTTTTCAGAATTTAATAAGGTCCGATGTGATTTGCTTCAGAAAATGTATTCTGATGTCCTCAATAATAATCTCGCCATTCTGTTTGTGAAGGCTATCTCCTTACCAAAAGAGGATTTAAATGATAGCATGAGTGTTCCAGGTTTGACATGTTTATTCCTACAGAATTATAATGTTCTCGAAAGCGGTTTTGGCGAGATTATTACTGCATTTGTTTTATTCTTGACTCTACCTGTAACATTAGCCAAAATAGAAAGATCATTTAGCAAGTTGAAAATAATAAAACCAGCGTACATATATCAAACAAGTAGAGACACTCATGCCAAATGTTGAAACCTGTCTAGAGTGCCTGGGACAGTAACTCGGGGGGTATTTCTAAGCTTCACTATCAGATGGCAGCACAAAGTTCTACCAATCAGAGCCAGTTACTGGATCAGCTACCAATCATATGTGATAAAGTAGTGGTACCATCTGTTAGTACTATGGGAAAGTACCCCCCAGGAGCCGTTCAAGGTCATTCAAATCGGTATTTTGACATTAAAGGAACCGACAGTGAGTGTCTCTCCTTGTTTGATTTATGTACGCTGATAAAACCTTATTTAAAAAATTCTACGAGCCAAGATAGGCTACATGACCTTTCGGTTTTGTCAATTGAGCAAAAAGCATCGTCTACGATGGACATAAAAATCTTGTGAAACAATTTGCTGTCAATAAGGCCAGAAACATACATTTTTTATTTCTGTTCAATTTATTTTTACACATATTAATGATACAAATAAATACTAAAAATTTGTTACCTATTTTGAGGTGGGTTGTTAACATTTTATCTGAATATTATTTTATTTTACTAGTGTTACCTAGGTAGATATTTATCCATCAGTTTTCTTTGTATATCTGCCTATACCAACTTGAAGATTTTATTTAGTTTTCTATTTTTAATTAATATTTTTTAGATATGTTAGCTATAAAATGTGTTAAATGTTAGGCATTTACTATTCTATTTCTGTTGATTATAACAAGGTGTTATTTTATTTTTACTTCCTTTTACAATAAAGGAAGTATTGGATTCACCCCAAAAATTCTAAAATTGAGTTTTCAACAGATCTTCACGTTTTAGAGTCCCCTGAACCCAAAAAACATTTTTTTTTCATTGGTCTGTTTATGTGTGTGTCTGTCTGTCTGTGTGTGTCTGTGAACAGAATATCTCAAAAACGAAAAGAGGTATGGCATTGAAACTTCATATATAAGTTTTGTGTACTATGTAATTGTGACAGCAAGCTTTTGAAAAAATTGCATAACCGGAAGTAGGTGTTTACTCTTGTGATTTTTCAGTTTTTTTCGATTTTTCAAAAACGGTTCTAACATTTTTATTACATTTTGAATGTGTATTGATGTGAGATAGGAGATTTTCCAGTTGAATACTTCTAAAATGGGTTTCTTTTGTTTTTTTCTATTTTTTTTATTAACTCCTATTTTAAATAGAACACCCGGTATATTATTACATTTTTGAATTCAGCTTAAAATTCTAGAGAAAATTTATCTCTTCAACTAACGCTCTATTTTGTACCGTTTTTGTAGAATTTGTAATTTTTTTTTGACAAATGCTTAAAAATTAAAAATCAAATTTTTGGCTAATTATAAGATCACTGTAAAAGGAAGTTGTGTGCGTGTATCACACCAGATTTTTTGTTCAATGTTTATTTTGTATAAGTACTATAATTATAAATATACAATTCATTAAGCGGTACGCGACATTTGGGCGCCGCCGTTTGGGCGCTGCCGTTTGAGTGCTGCCCTTTGGCCGCCGCCGTTTGGGCGCCATACTTTTTACCGCCGGACGTTTGGGCGCCAGTAGTATACATTTTTAAATAGTTTGAAACTTCTAATAATGTTGCTTAACTATTTTTAATAATTCCACATAATGTCTTCTTGTAACTGTCATTAGTATAAACCATTTTACCACATGAACTTAATAGATAACGAGATAACAGAGACCCTTCGATAATTTTTGTTGTTATAACTGTTTTAATTTGTTTTTACTTGTTCAGTTACCCAATGTATTTTTCTTCGTGTATTATTGCTCTTTCATTTTTTCCATAACTATCCGCGACAGTTTTGGTATGTTTTGTTAATATCTGTTCTACATGAAACATTTTCATAAGAATTTGAAATAAAATTGTAGGCTTTAATTGTGAGTTTTTTCATATGTAAATTATTATTAGTAAAGCATTTTCCTTATTAAAAAGAATATTTGCGAAATTCTAAAGTTCTGTTAAATATTGTTGCAACAAACATGAAGTGAAGGGTTACCTATAAAAATATAAATCCAAGTAAATTTTACAAATACGCTTCAAGTTGCTAAAACTTATTTAAAAGTAATGTGGTTGTGGCTACTTTAAATACGTATAAAATAATAATAATAGAAATATGTATCATACGGGGCTAAAACAAAATTAAAAAAAAAGAATAAAAATTCGAATAGGAGGCCGTGACATTGTATTTCAGCATAATTTTTAATTCTAAAAAACTTTTTTCAATAAAATTTTGCCATATTTTTTGAAATAAGGTAACTTTATTCTTGAACGAATTTTATATTTTTTGTCCTGCCCTGTATGCTGTTTGACTTGGAGCCATTCTAAATGCATATGATTTGGTTATCGAACATGCACTAACTTCTGGCGGTATTTAAAGTTCGGTTGTACAACTAATAAAAAAATATCCCATTTGTTGCACACTTTATGGACCACACTGTATATCAATCTATTACACCGTGAACAATGTCATTTGAAATTTCTTGCAAAAAATCATATTTACGATAAATAACAGATTAATCGTTGACTATTTTTAATGTTTTTAAATTTCTGCGCCCAAATGTCCAGCGCCCAATCGGCGGGGCCCAAAAGTCCCGGTGCCCAAACGGCGGCGTCCAGACGGCGGCCCCCAATTGTCCTGCTTCGTTCATTAAGTATATAAATCTTTTTACAAGGGGGGCCATTTTTATATTTGCTTAGAGGCCCAAGCTGCTCTTGCACCGCCACTGAGCAGGAACATAATAAAATATTGAAGATCGCGGCGACATGAAAACCGATACATCGGCTCCGTCACGCTGTGTGGTTTTTGTGATTTATGTACAGTTATATTGCGATTAAAGTGCTGAAAAGTGTAGAGTGGATTGATAATAATATAAGAACAGGCAGCTCAAAATACAAAGATAAGGTTAGTAAACGAATCAAATAGCGTGTTTTCGGCGTTGTAAAAATTATAAACTGAAGTAAGAATAACCAACGAAAATACTTTCCAATATCGGTTGACGTGTGGTCGGTCCAGGCTGATAAGCGCGAGTAATCGCGAGAACTGCAGTTGCGATTGTGAATAGGATCGGGGTTCAGTAGCTATCCGTATGGTGTTTGTAAATACTTAATAATAACAAACGTTTAGAAAGGACGGGCGAAGCCTAGTATTAATAAAACAGTATTGACGTAATTCACAATGCAGTGTACAGAAGGTGATTCATCAGACGGGGACAGAAAGAAAAGAGTAATAAGCAAAGTTAACAGCGGTGACGAAGCGGAGATCTTCACCAAATCAAGGAAGACAGGCAGATCACCAATTAAACAGAAACAAAAGGTCGAAGATAAAATCGATATAATGTTAGATATGCTGCAGAAGTTAACATCTGAGGTGAACCAAATAAGACTAGATCGGGCTGTGAATCACAAGGAGTTACTAGAATTAAAGAAAGAAAATGATGAATTAAAGAAAGAGAACATTATTATAAAAAAGGAATGTGCGGAGATTAAAACTAAACTACAAGATACGAATGCGAGACTGGAACAATTAGAAAAAGAGAAAAAGAGAAACAACATAGTACTATCGGGCCTTCCTATGAATACAAGCAACCCAGTAGTAATAAAAGAGATGAGGAATTTTATCAAACAGAATCTAGCAATTGATACCACGTTTAAAACAGCTTATAAAATGGGACCAAAAACATGCTTAATAGAACTAGAGAGCTTTGAAGATAAAAAAAGAGTAATGCAGAACAAAATGAAACTGAGAGAGATAAGAGAAGAGAAGGTCTTTATTAACAATGACTTGACAAAACAGGAAAGAGATATTAATAAACAAATCTGGAAGAGAGCCTGGGAAGAGAAAAAAGTAGGTCGACAGGTTAAAACTGGTTACCAGAAGCTGATCATAGATAGAATTGAGTGGAAATGGAATACATCAAAGGGACTGTTAGAGGATCAAAAAAACTAAGGAATTCAAAGACCGGACACAAGCTGACAAACATGGCAATGGAAAAGGACCTGAAAACGAAAAATACAACACATTATCAAAGTAAATCTATTAATGAGGAAACACTAGAGAAAGGATAAAAAATGTGGAAAATGGGTGTGTGGAATGTCCAGGGAATGAATGGAAAAGAGGATGAACTTGTGGAAGAATTCGAGAAGAGTAACCTCAAACTCCTGCGTCTTACAGAAACAAAAAAGAAAGGACCCGGAAGTTCAAACCTAAGGAATGATCATCTTTTGATATATAGTGGTGTAACAGAACGAGAAAGAGCTAAAGCAGGAGTTGCAATTTTAATTAACAAACACTTCGTAAAAAGTATAAAGAGCTGGAAATTTGTAAATGAGAGACTAATAAGGTTAGATGTGAAGGAAGGAGAAAGCGACACATTAACTGTATTTGTGATATACAGTCCATCTGATAATGAGAAAAAAGCAATTAAAGATTTATTTTGGGAAACACTGCAGGAAGAAAAGGATATCGTGTAAGTACAATAAAATAGTGATAATGGGAGACTTTAATGGTAGGGTTGGTAGCAGTAATGAAAAAGAATTTCGAGTTGGGCAGCACGGAGAAGAAATCATTAACAATAATGGACAACGTGTAATAGAATTCTGCTTAAACAACAACATGGTAGTATGTAACACCCACTTTAAACATAAAGACACACATAAATTCACACGAACCATGGACAGCAGGAATGAAAAATCCATCATAGATTTAATTTTAATAGAAAATGAATACAGAAAAGATGTGAACGATATTAGAGTGCTTAGGGGAAGAGAAATTGGGAGTGACCACTTCTTAGTACAAATAAAAATGAAATGTCACGAAAACATAACTCCCCTGATCGAAGATGAAAAATAATAGGTACAGTGAACCATGTATCAAAGTGTATAAACTACTTCAAGAAGGTGTGAGATCAAGATATAGGGCTTTAATAAGTAGAAATCTCAGTAGTGCTGACTGGGAAGGGATCAAGGAAGTGGAGACATTGTGGAAAACATTCAAAGCAACTACCTGCGAGGCTGCGGAAGAGGTATGCGGTAAAACTAGGCGAAGAACGAAGAAATGTACTGCTTGGTGGAATGAGGAAATCACGACTAAAATCAAAAAGAAAAAGAAGCTGTGGAAAACATACCTCACTAATAAGACTGCAGCCGCGTATCAAGCATACAAAGAACAAAGGAAGATATCAAAAGCAAAGGTCATAGAGATGAAACAAAAAACATGGGAAGATTTTGGAAACAAGATAGAAGACAACAGCCAAGGAAATGCAAAAGTACTTTACCGTACACTGAAGAATTTAAGAAAAGATAAAGGAGGAGGAATTAAATGTATACAGGACAAAGAGGGTAACATAATAACTAATCGTAAAGAAATTATTGAGAGATGGCGTGAATATTTCTCTGAAATATTGGGAGGTGGTACAGAGACAGTGAACTTAATAAGATCAGTACTAATGGTATGGAAACACATGAAGAAATAACACTAGTGGAAGTATATGAAGCTGTGAAAAGACTAAAAAATGGGAAGGTCGCAGGACATGATAACATAAAAGCAGAAATGATTAAATACATGGGTGAAGAAGGGTTGGCATGCCTGCACAAGCTACTCAATCTGGCATGGAAAACCGGAGATATACCCCGAGACTGGACAATAGCTATAATACTTCCAATATTTAAGAAGGGAGACGCTAAAAACTGTACAAACTACAGGGGAATTTCTATACTTTGCGTTGCCTGTATATTTAGTTTAAGACAACTAGTAGAAAAAACATTATCCCACAACAACAAATTGTATCTATGCTTTATTGATCTGATTAAAGCCTTCGATAGTGCACCCCGGGAAAAAAATTGGGAAGTATTAGAAGAACGAGGAGTTGATAAAACACTGGTGAGAGCTATCAAAAGTATCTCTCCTGTTCATTGTTCTAATGGACAATTTATTCAGAGCTTGTCACCAAAAATTAAAACCCGCAAGATTAGGAGTCCATAAATTACAGCAAGTTTACGTGTCCGAGTTGATGTATGCGGATGATTTAGTAATATTTGCAAACACTAAAACAGATTTACAAAAGAATGTGCTAATATGGAACCAAGAACTAAGAAAGAATAAAACGAGTATTAATATTAAAAAATAGGAAACCATGGTAATAAGTAAAGATGAGGAACAACTGCAAGTAATATTAAATAATACGAAATTGAAGCAAGTTGACAACTTTAAATATTTGGGTTCAGTATTAAATACCAGGGGAAGTTAGAAACGGAAATTAGCACTCGAGTATCAAATGCCACTAAATTATTTTACGCATTCAACAAAGTGTTCATAAGGAAGAAAGAAGTAAGCAGCGCCACAAAGGCCAAAATATTTAATAGTGTATACATCCCTTTAAACATACGGAAGTGAGACGTGGGCCCTGAGTGACAGAGACAAGAGCAGAATACAAGCAAGCGAAATGCGCTATCTTAGAGCAGCAGCTGGTGTATCAAGAAAAGACTTATTAATAGTAATGTAATTCGCGAGTGGTTTAATGTTAAATCAGTGCTTTCGGTAATTGAAACGCGACAACTAATGTGGTTCGGTCACATGGTGCGTATGAGTGAGAACAGAAAAGTTAAAGTTATATGGAAGACTGGAATTGATAAGAAGAGAAAGAGAGGCCGGACAAATAGAACATGGAATAGTGAAATAGCTAAGACTCTACAAGAAAAGGTAATTGATTGGAGGCAAGCCGAGAGGATGGCTGCTGACCGTCGTGTGTGGAGACATCACTGCCGCGACACCTCTAAGGTAGAAAGGAACTGATTATGTATGTATGTATATAATAAAATAGGTTATTAGTGGAGTGCTGAATTTTGAAGTTAGTGAGATGGCAAAATGGAAAATGCCGAAGCAGAAACATAACTGCACAAGTTGTAAGTGCTCTGCAATCGTCCAGATTGTGAACAGAGAAGGTGCCACAAGTTGGACCAAACTCCGCTCTTCCCATGGAATTAGGAGAGGAAGCTCAGGCAAGCCTCCCACAAACAACCTCCCCTAAACACCAGCACAAAAGACTGTCTGGGGCCCAAAAGAGGAGGATGAGGATCCAGGCACCGAAGGCCGCTGGGGAACCTGTAAGCACCGCAACCCCTTCTATCAAAAGAAACAGAAGTGATGGTAGCACTCCCTCTAGTAGCCGGGCGAAAACTATCTAAACGCCAAAAACCGATGCATACAGGGGAAAGGGGGTTACAGAAATGACAGAAACCCATGGTGAAACCCTAAAAGCGGTAAAGATGGCGATAGTTTTGGAAAACTTCCCTGATGGGAAGCTGACTGAAGAACAAGCCCAAAAAATCCAAACGGAGCTATTGTGAGAAGTTTTTAAATGTGCGGAGGGAACTGGACCCCAATTCAAGAACTACCACTTTGAAAAAGGTGCACTAATTGTAACGTGTGCCAATGAAACATCGTCAGTTTGGCTAACTAACCAAATGACGAACCTAAGGCCACTAGAGGGCCTAAATCTAAGGGTGGGGATAGCAAAGGAAATCCTTCGCACGACGAAAGTCCTACTGTGGGTGGCTAAGCTGCTCTCCAAATAAAACCCTGGAGAACTATTGCATTTCCTTGAAACCCAAAACCAGTGGCTAAAAACCAAGGAATGGCGAACCATCAACAACCGAGTGGAACCATCTGGGCAGACTCTAGTGCTGCAGATTGACGAAGAATCTTTGGCGTCACTAAAGGGCAACAAATACCAGTTTTCCTGGTACTAACCCAAGTGACGTTCAAACTACTGAACCCACCTAAGAACCTTCCAGCTCCTTCAGGCAAACCTCCAACATAGTAGGGGGGCCTCAGCGACCCTCTCACGCCTGCTATCTTCCGGTAAGGTTGGCACAGCCCAAATCCAAGAACCCTGGGTTTCCAAGGGCAAGATAATGGGACTCGGCCAAACTGGAGATAAGTTAATCTACAATAGGTCAGTAGAAATACCAAGAACTTGCATTTATGCAAGAAATGGAATTAACATTTTACCAATGATGAATTTCTGTTCTAGAGACATATCTACAATAATTTTAGAGCTTCAGTCAGAAGAAAGCAGTGTGAAGTTCATACCAACTTTCGCTTATCTCCATTATGACTCGCCAACACCACCACCAACTTCTGAGTTGGAACAATTAGTTTTTTTAAAATTTATTTGACAGATCAACAATAATATTAATGTTATACATGGCAGTGTTATATTTACATAGCAATTTACAAGAAATTAACGTGGAGGGCCCTCTTCACCTCGTGGCTGCATTATTGGGATAATTTCAAACTTCAATTATTCTCATTCTCATCTTGTTCTAGGTAGATATCTTGCAGGAGTCTGCGCTTCAGTCTGGTATGAATAGAGCGTCTGCTTAGGTCGTACAGTTCGACGCTGCTGCAGGTGTTGATATTCTGGTGGAATCTTTTTGTAGTTGTTTTGGTGTACTCGTTTATCGTTTGAATGCCTAGTTCTGTGTGTAGTTGGTTGTTTGTTACGAACCAGGGGGAGTCTACAGCTATCCGAAGTATCTTGTTCTGAAGGACTTGTATTTTGTGCAAATGAGATGTTGAAGCATTTCCCCATACCATGCTGGCATACATCACCATCGATCTTATTAATGACTTATAAATTAGTATGGTGCATTCCGTTTTCAGCAACGACCTTCTGTTTATTATTGGGAAGAGCTGTGATAGTCTCGAGTATCCTTGATTTAGTTTCTGAAGAACGTGGAACTTCCACTGCCCCATCGTGGTCCTTCCAGGTGATGATGGTATTGTTTATATTGATTGCGACAGGACTTTGTATTTTACGTAGAGTGAAGATTTTTGATTCACACTTCATTTGGTTAATTTTAAAGTTCCATGTGTTGAACCATTTGACTGTAGAATTTGCAGCTTGTTGAAGTTTTGAGATTGCTATGTTTAGGTTTTTGTCTTGAACGATTAGTGAATCACTGCAATGAAACCAAAACTGAATTCTTGATAGGAGCAGACTCAAACTCCCATCATACAGTTTGGGGCAGCAATGACACGAACAACAGAGGTGAGTCTCTACTAACGTTTATTTGTAGTAATAGCTTATACGTAATAAATGTGGGCAACGAACCCACTTTTGTAACATCTACTAGGAGGGAGGTCATAGACTTAACCTTAAGTACCCCCAAAATCAGTAGAAGGATAACAAAATGGCATGTATTTAGTGAGCCATCTCTATCAGATCACAGACACATCCTTTTTAAATTATCCGATATGGAAAAAACAGTGCTTATGTATAGGGACCATAGGAGGACTGATTGGAACTCCAACAAGAAAGACCTAAGGGCAGATATTGAAGCCAACATCAACACTGTTCACAACAACAGCTTTGAAATTGAGGCTGTGGCAGATCAATTACAAAAATCTATTCTAACCTCTTATCAAAACAACAACCAAGCCAGAACCGTAACTACCAATGAAAGGTAAGCTAGTGGAATAGCAACCTTGCTAAAATGAGGAACGATGCTCGAAAACTCTTCAACAGAGCGAAATCAACAGGAGAATGAGACAAATATTCAAAAGCCCTCACTGAATATAATAAAATGGTAAGGGAGACTCGTGGAGGGAACTCTGCCAAGATGTTGAAAACACATCTGAAGGAGCAAGACTCCACCGCATCCTAGCTAAAGAACCTCTAAATCCTGTAGGCACCCTAAAAAACCCTACAGGAAACTTTACTGTTACTGGCAAGGAAACCGTGAAGCTGTTGCTCCAAAGCCATTTCCAGGGTCAATAATAACAACACAGCCAAACCCAACTCATACCTCTAATAACTCTTTTTACAGAGAAACACAAGGCGATTGGAAGATAGCTAATCACGTGATAAACCACGGAAAAATAAACTTGGCTATCAATACTTTCAAACCCTACTAATCTCCAGGACCTGATGACATCCTCCCTGTGATGGTACAGGAGGGAAAGCAAGTCATGATCCCAGTTCTGTGCAGCATATTTCGAGCTAGTCTGGCCTTAGGCCATATTCCTCAAACCTGGCAGCCTGTCAAAGTGGTCTTCATACCAAAACCGGGTTGTAATTCCTACGCCCAGCCTAAGGCATTTAGACCAATAAGTCTATCATCTTTCATTTTGAAAATTGTGGAAAAACTGGTAGAAAGGCATATAAGGGAAGAGGAACTCATAGAGAAACCTCTGCATCAAAACCAACACGCCTATCTGCCAGGCAAATCACGCGAAAGTGCTCTCCATACCCTGGTCAACAGGATAGAACACAGCCTAGAAAACAAGGAAATTGTCTTAGGTATTTTTCTAGACATACAGGGGGCCTTTGATAACACCTCTTTCGAATCTATGATTCAAGTGGCTAAAAGGCATGTCATTGACGACACCTCATGTAGGTGGATGACAAACATGCTGCAAAGCCGGCGAGTACAAGCCACTATAGGTGGTGAAAAGATGGAAGTTTCGGTAACCAGGGATGTCCACAAGGAGGGGTACTATCCCCCCCTCCCCCCCTTACTTTGGGATCGGGTTATAAACGGACTCCGTAGCAATCTGAATAACGAAGGCTTATTTATCATGGGTTATGCAGATGATATAGTCGTTCTCATAGAAGGAAAGTACGGCAATATAATTTCAGAAATAACGCAAAAGGTTCTGAATAAGGTCGAGGCATGGTGCAACAAGGAAAACCTTACGGCAAATCCTGCAAAAACCACCCTTATACCATTCACCAGGAAGAGAAACCACAGAGGCATAAATCCTCCGAAAGTCTTTGGAGAAACTACAAATTAAGGGGGAGGTCAAATACCTGGGTGTAATCCTAGACACCAAGTTGACCTGGAACCAACATCTGCAGAGAACTACTAATAAGGCTAAAACATCTGTTTTTTGTATGATTAACTTGAAAAGAGGCTTCCACGAATGGGGCCCCCAGTTAATCCGCTGCGAATTCCGGTTCAATGGGATTGCCGGGAACTGCCACTTAATAACCCTTGACTTGGGTTCAGTTATTTGTTGGAGTGAAACAAGACTTAACAAACACGAGTATATTGAACAACAACGATTACAAACGTCACTGATGGACCGATGGTTTTTTACAATAGCTTCAACTGTTGTGACACGCTTGGATTGGCCACGCGAAAATAGCGAATTGCGCGTAACCGTCACACAAAACAACCTGGAAACGTCTTTACCAGGGAGCTAGACCTACCGCAAACCAGCACAAAGCATAGCTGAACTTGCTTACTCGAAATTCTGAATCTAACTGAAGCTGAATTGACAAATGAACTGAACTCGCAAATTCAACAAGGAGGGGAGGCATTGTATTGAACGAAATCCATAAACACATGAGTCCCAAATACGCTAAGTCGGCTTAAGTCCTATTAGAAAGTGTATCCATCCGCTTAAAAGCCATTAAGGGACGCTTACAAATTCCTTTCCAATATTAACAGAGGCAAACACCCTGACCAAGCATGAACAAGGCTAACGTTAACGAAAAACAGGCGCTTGCCTAAATAAAGGAAGAAGAAGAAGCAGAAACAAATACGGCAAGATGCAAATTTGACTTTACCACGACCTTTGAATGAGATAGAACAGTTATGACTTGAATTACATGAATAATTATAAGCAAAAAGGTTTTGATGCACGCATCTGTGTGAATCAAACATGCCGCCCCCCGAAGTGCCGACTATGGCACGACGTGATTAAATCCCAAAATTAAACTGAAATCTAAAACTACCAAATAATCAAATGCATAACAAGAACTAATGACAGATGATAATCCAAGAGCCTTACAGAAAACCTACAACTAGCATGAATACAAGCAAAGAAACAACTAAACCTAGCAAAATGTTTAATCAACGAAAACTACCAACTAAGAGCAAAGTCAATGTTTATTGCCCTTGATCGCAATGATCGTCTTCGGGTAGGATGTACACTTTACGCACCGAGCGTTTCAGGAGATTCCCTCGGGAATCGCGCACCTGCACCACACGTACAACACCATCCGCTCGTGGATATGTGGCCGAGATGATTGCCAGTGGCCAACGGTAGCTTGGAGATGCCTCGTCATGGACGAGTACCACGTCGCCCACCTGGGGGGCTAGAGACGTGCTGGAGGACTTCCACTTAGGCCGGCGCTGCAGGAGGTGGAGGTAGTCCCGGGACCAACGATCCCAAAACTGCTAGGACAGCCGCTGGACCAGCCCATAGCGGCTGAGACGATTTTCCGGTATGTCCTGGAGTTGGGCTTCCGGAAACGAAGTCAGCTTCCGACCGATCAAGAAGTGGGCAGGAGTAAGGACTTCGGGGAATGAGGCGTCGGTAGGGAGAATACAGAGTGGGCGGGAATTTAGTATCGCCTCCACTTAAGTCAGCATGGTGTAATACTCTAGGGTAATACCACAAGCAGTGGATATATTTTTGACAAATATTTTGTCGTTTCCGTGTAAATTATTGCGTTAAAATTTCACGATACAAAATCACATCAAAAAGGTCACGAGCCGAAGGCGAGTGACATTTAAATGTGATTTTGTTGAGTGAAATTTGCAATAATTTTTATGGAAATGGCATAATATTTAAAAAAAATATATCCACTTCGAGTGGTATTTAGGACGACTATTTAACAATATTAATACATAACGATTAACTTTATTGAAAAATAATCCAACAATTAATATAATTATTCATTCTCAATTAAATTCTGCGGAATACTTCCAAAACAGCATTTTAAAATTTTTAAAACAAGCCACACAGTTTGTTTGGGGTTTAGTGTTACGTAACCTAGCGATATCACTAAGGACAGAACATCGTTGCTAAGTGATACTTCGCAACAAGGCTATTTATTTTTTGAGTACGTACATTGTTTTGTGAATATTTTGCATGGTGCCCAATATTCAGTGATATACTGCTGTTATTGGTAGAAAAAAAGCAAATGTCTGCAATGTGATTGGCTTATATGTTATAATGTTGAATAGTCAACGAAAGTTAACTTTGCATTGCAAGATATTCGCCTTAAATAATATTTCAATGACTTTACTCCCGCTTCCCAGATGCCGCCAAAGTTCGGAGAGCGTGCCGGAATAAAATTCCACTTAATGCTATGTTTCGACAATTCCTCCCTTATGCATTGCTCACTAGAGCCTGACAGGATATTTTGTAATTCCGATAGCTGATTTCTGGCACCAGTGAAACAGGTAGCATTGTCAGAAAATATGTTGGAGGGTAAACCGCGCCTGAAAAGTTCAAATTCTGGGACGCGATGGTGAAGAGTGGCCACTACTGGGCGCGACTCTTGGGCTGCTAGCTCACCCGAATCAATTTTAACGGGCTGGGGTTTTAAGTCCGCCTGTGACAAAAACTCTGGCCCGTGCCACCACAAGCGTGAGTTGAGTAACTCCTGGGGTAACATTCCCCTGCTAATTATATCGGACGGGTTGCAATTTGTACGCACGTGAAACCATTCTTCCCTATTGCTTAGTTCGTGAATCTCGGACACCCGGTTCGCGACGAACGTCTTCCAATTACTCGCATCCTTATTTATCCAGTGCAGAGTTATGGTGGAGTCCGACCAATAGTACACGCGGTCAAATTTAAATGCGGAGGAATCAAGTATAGTTTTAATCAAACGAGCCAACAGTAAGGCTGCGCAAAGCTCCAGACGAGGCAAGGATATTGTTTTTAATGGCGCGACCCTTGACTTAGCACAAAGCAAATTGGTGTTGACATTACCGCGCGCGTTAACGCAACGTATATACACGGCGCACCCATAGGCTACAGAACTCGCGTCCGCAAATCCGTGGAGATCTATCGAATTTAAGTCATCGCAAATTACCCGTCTCGGAATTGCCAATGAGCCCAAAGCGTGTAATGAAGAATGGAGTTCGTCGTATCTGGAGCGCATCTCCATGGGCACCGTTTCGTCCCATGACAACTTCAACTGCCAAAGCCGTTGCACGAGAAGTTTCAAAGTTAGAACGCTTGGACCAAGTAGTCCCAAGGGATCGAATACTTGAGCCATAATAGAGAGTATATCCCGCTTGGTAACTGATTTGCAATAGCTAGGGTTCACTCTGTAACTTAGCACGTCCCGCCGAGTATCCCAAAAAATGCCGAGAGTTTTCTCCGTGGCGTCTTCCGTCAAAGAAATGGGCTCTACGCTGCCGCGATCCACACCAATGGCGCTAGCTACTTCACTGTCGTTGGATGCCCACTTTCGCAATTCAAACCCGTACCCCGACAAAGCGCTACTAATTTCGAATTGCGTTTTTATGGCTTCCGCCCTATTTTCAAAACCAGTCAGTAGGTCATCTACATAAAAAGCCCGGCTAATTCTTAATGAGGCCTCTGGAAGCGATGCTTTGATTTCCTGGGCGATTTGTATCAAGCACCTAGTTGCTAGGTACGAGGCTGATTTAGTACCGTAGGTGACCGTTAATAATTTGAAGCATTTTACCGCTGAGGTTTTGTCGTCACGCCATAAAATTAATTGGTATTGCGTCTGCGTGGGGTCCACGAGGATTTGCCTATACATTTTGGCGCAATCTGCTTTCAGCACGTACTTGAATTGCCTAAAGCGACAAAGAATTGCAAACAACGACTGCTGGACCACTGGGCCCTTATGTTGAAGGTCGTTAAGCGATACCCCGGAGGAGGACGCACAACTGCCGTCAAAAACAACGCGATGTTTGGTCGTTGAACTGTCCTCCTTTATGACTGGCAAATGTGGCAAATAAAACCGAGGATGAGGAAGGCTCGCTTCGTCGTCCACCTTGCTTATGTGACCAAGCGACTCGTATTCTTTGAGAAATGCGGAATACGCGGTTTTCAACTCGGGATTTTTTGACAATTTGTTTTCTAATGAATAGAAACGCTTTAACGCTATACCGCGCGAGTCTCCCAGCGATGGAGCATCTTTCCTGAAAGGTATGCTCACGATGAACCTACGCGGCTCCGACGACCACCCCCGTTTCGTAGTCGATTGAAAATGGTCTTCGCAAAATTTGTCCGTACGCCCCCTCGATTTCCCAAAATCTCTGAATGCCGTGCTCGATGCCGGCTACACTTAAATGAACTCTATTTGAAAGAATGAGCGCTCGATTTTCGACATTCATGTTTTCGCCTAAAACCCAACCAAAAAGAGTTTTTGTTAAGAATGGCTTCTCTGGGCCCAATTTCACCTGTCCCTGACAGATCACTTGCCAAAAGACATTCGCGCCTAATAAAAGATCAATCTTTCCCGGTGTATTACAATCTGAATCGGCTAGCACAATGTTTGGTGGGATCTTCAAATCCCTCAACGAGAAAGAAAGGACCGGCAGAGGGTCCGTAATTTTGTCTAACACAACACAGCTCAAAATGTCCTCGTATTTCCCGTTGCGGGAGCGGATTCGAACGTTTGCTCTGAATTCAGCGTTCTCGTTTCTCAATTTTCAAATTTTGACACAAGTCGGCTCTAAGTTAAGTTGGGATCCGGGGTCCAAAAGAGCTTTTGCCCGGGAAAATGACCCGGAGGATCCTTCTACGAATACGCTAACCGTGGACAATAAAACTTGCGCTGGCGCCGCGATTGCAGGACGGCTACAAGCTGCTGAAACGGATGCGACGGGTGCCTCGCTCGGGGCGACGGCCCCGACCTCCCGTGTGTCGCTGCTGGTTTCTGGCGGTCCAGGACGCGGCGACGGAGTATTTTCGTGCGCGTCGCGCTTTGGACGCAAACACAGTAAAGTATGGTGTTTTTTCTGCATACGCGGCATCTCGACGATGTGCATTTTACCACGAAATGTCCGGGCTTGAGACAATTGTTGCATAATTTCAAACGACGCGCCTCTTCGATACGAGCGTTTACCGACAATTTTGAAAATGATTCGCAAGCGCTAATCAAATGATTACTATTTTTGCAAAAATCACAAGAGTGATTACCTTGCTCTCTGGCTACATGAGCGCGTGCATGACTTTTTTGCTCGGATCCCTGATTTCCCAAACTCGAACCTACTTTCGCAGCTTCCCGCGAACCCAATAAGTGACTTTTGCTCTCTAAAAATCTAACAACTCTCGCAAAGTAGGAAATTGTCCGGTATGTTTGTATAATTCCCAGTCAGTCTGCATTGCTGAGCTGAGCTTTGAAACTATGATATGTATTAGTATGGTGTCGACTGTGGGTTTCCCGTACGCCTTTAAAATTTCCAAAATTCTAACTACACTATCGAGCAGCCTTTGAACAGACGAATGTGAATCCTTTTTTACGCTCTCTAAACTGAATAACGCATTTATGTTTGATTTTACTATCAGTTTCTTATTTTCAAATCGCTTGACTAGGATGTCCCAAGCAATGGTATAGTTATCGTTGGTAACTTTTAACGACGAGATTGAACTAGCAGCTTCTCCCTTAAGGGAAGAAATCAAATAGTAAAATTTCTGAACGTTGGTCAAATTAGCGTTGTTATAAGTAAGCGACGTAAAGGAGCCATGAAATTGAACCCAATTCTCGAATTTCCCCGAAAAGGAAGGCAAATCTAATAGTGGTAATCTTAATCCAGCGAGCTCTCCTGAAGGGCCACTTTGCAAAGAATTTTGACCTAGATTCGGTTTTATACCCGGACTGATCTTATTTCTTGATAAGAGTCGAATTCATTGAAAAGTTCATCAAAGCGTTCAGCGTCGGCCTCCATTAGGCCCTCCATTGACTTCTTATACTCATCCAACAAATTTTGGAAACAACTAAACTCTTTTGACAAGTTGCCGACCTCGTGAGCCTTCACGGGGCTGGACGAAGAAATTCTATGAAATAGAGTTTCGAAACGATCTACTTGGGCTTTTATGAATTTGCAACGAGTGGTTAAAGCGCGAGTTTCCGACATGACCGCTGATGTCGAACGAGTTTCCACCATGACTGACACAAGCAAAAAACAACACTAAACGAAGGTGTAATGGAAAAGGACTTACTTTTGATTTGAGAACGTAGTAACTTCTTGACGAACAGAAAACCAACCCGCTGCCGATCGCTGCCGCTTGATGTGGGACCTGGACTCGGTGTAGGCTCTCGATGGTTGAATTTCCTGGTGTTGGCGAAGCTTCTTGACGCTCTCCGACGAAATGATGTTGGAGCAATTGCATCCACCAGCTACTGGAAACTTGTACACTCGCGTTTTTTAGC
Source organism: Agriotes lineatus (assembly GCA_940337035.1). Lineage (NCBI taxonomy): Eukaryota > Metazoa > Arthropoda > Insecta > Coleoptera > Elateridae > Agriotes > Agriotes lineatus. The sequence continues at coordinate 118,814 of CALNHX010002184.1, forward strand.
TTCTTCCACATCCGGCTTGAAGGACCAATGTTTTTTGTATGATTAACTTCAAAAGAGGCTTCCACGAATGGGGCCCCCAGTTAATCCGCTGCGAATTCCGGTTCAATGGGATTGCCGGGAACTGCCACTTAATAACCCTTGACTTGGGTGCAGTTATTTGTTGGAGTGAAACAAGACTTAACAAACACGATTATATTGAGCAACAACGATTACAAACGTCACTGATGGACCGATAGTTTTTTACAATAGCTTTAACTGTTGTGACACGCTTGGATTGGCCACGCGAAAATAGCGAATTGCGCGTAACCGTCACACAAAACAACCTGGAAACGTCTTTACCAGGGAGCTAGACCGACCGCAAACCAGCACAAAGCATAGCTGAACTTGCTTACTCAAAATTCTGAATCTAACTGAAGCTGAATTGACAAATGAACTGAACTCGCAAATTCAACAAGGAGGGTAAGGCTCAAACACTATTGGCTGAGGCGATCTGCGTAGCCAATCGGAGCGTCGCACGTTGTTTAGGAATAAATGCTTATTTTAAGAAATCTTAATGCTAAGCTCTCTCAATGAGGCATTGTATTGAAAGAAATCCATAAACACATGAGTCCCAAATACGCTAAGTCGGCTTAAGTCCTATTAGAAAGTGTATCCATCCGTTTAAAAGCCATTAAGGGAAGCTTACAAATTTCTTTCCAATATTAACAGAGGCAAACAAATACGGAAAGATGCAAATTTGACTTTACCACGACCTTTGAATGAGATAGAACAGTTATGACTTGAATTACATGAATAATTATAAGCAAAAAGGTTTTGATGCACGCATCTGTGTGAATCAAACAACATCCTTAATGATGGCAAGAAAAGCCTTTTGAAACAAATGGGAACTTATGTTACGGTACTTTTGTAGCTTCCCTTGTATTAGCAAAAATTTGATAGTCGAATTTTTATTCCTAAGTATTAATAGGTGGCTTTTCGGTAATATTGCATGCATTAAGATGAGCCTAGTTAGCTGTGTTTTAGTTTTTAAACATTTAATTATAATTAATAAGTAGTTTCGCATGCATCCCCCCTAGTAATTAGCCAGATTTCATTAATTAGATCTATTTTTGGCTCCATTTCTACAAACATTAAAGACTGGTGGTTAGGAAACCTTACATGCATTTATTATAAACTATTCTCTAGCCTGATTTGTTGCTAGAACAACTTTGTTATCTCCTGTTGCAAACAAATTTTTCAGGAAGTTTTTCTGTGGTTCCAGTTGCCTAAAAGTTTTGTTATCTTGTAACCTGTGAAGCTGGTGTTAAATTTTGCTTTTTTTCCAAACAAAACTGCCGTGCTAGTTGGTTATCCCCTTCAGCTTAGTGCTTCAAAAAGCCCTTTGGCTGGGTTTACCTCTCCGAATAGTTTTCATGGAAGATCTAGAAGTACTCATGCTTTGTTTCGGACGTTCGTAATTGTTATATAGTTGCTTACTTACGTCCCATCGCTATTGCGGATTTCTGGGGCCAACGTTAGCGCGTCCCCCTGGCTTCACACCATCGTTAGGTAAGATAAGGCCCTATCTTCTTGATCGAGGGCTCACTTGGAAATTCTTGTAGGTTTTTAGCCATTTCCTGCTGGGATTAAACATCTTCCGTTGAGATGTACTTTGCTGGAATCCAAGCTGTCGATCTGGGCTTCTGAAATTGGCGAATTGCTTGTGAATTTCGCAACCCCAGTGGGCTACGCTAGGGAATAAGCGTCTGCTTACACCCACCTGCAGGCCACCCGCAGCCTGCATAGCTTGCACCGCCTCTAGCAGCTGTTGCCATGGGCTACACCTCTCTGCCGCCTCCTGGTGCGCCACATTGCATGGAAGCAAACGGAAAGAATGTACTTTCCTACGATAGTATAGTTATCGCCTGTCGCGCCTGGTGTATTTTATATTAGAGTAGTTGCATGCTTCGTACAGTTAGAAACTAGGGCATGCTTTACCAATCGTAACCCCTCGTGTGCTTTGCTTAGACTATGCGAATCATTAGCACAGATTGTACGAGGATAGGTTATGTGCCTCGTCCTTTTGTAAGTTTTTTCGTTTATGATATAGGTTAGGGCTGCCGCAAAATTTCGTGCGGCCACTTTTTGCAATTTACTGAATAAAGTTAATTAGGCTTACCAGAGTCCTAGACAACGGTTCTTCGGCTCGATTGTGTGTGAGCTATCGGTTTTAATTAGCCCCCAGCCGCTGCTTCTCTGTGAAACCTACAAATCACATATTAGATTATCATAGGGCTCCAAGCTTTGTTAGCATCTTATTCCAATGGTGCTTTTTACTTACCCAGCAGCACGAGATAGTTGTGTTTGACAGCTTAGCGCTTTAAACCTTCGGCCTCTTTATATATGTATATTTAGATTTGTATCTACACTTATTTGTTTTGCTCCCACTCCGCTATTTGCGGTAAAAAATTTATAACGTTAAGCTAGTCACTTTATGGCGACCGTGGCTCGTCAACCCTTCACGGGAGCCGTTTGTTCAGATTCAAGTCTCCGCGAACCGGTTAATTATCTTACGCCTGTATAAAACTGTTAAAGAGCAGATTCAAGCGTTTGCTAAAATATCCATGGATACCCTGATGTCTTTCTATTACTAGGGACCTCGAGGTTATTGTGTGGCCATGCTAAACGTACGTTGCTTCGACAGCTAGAAATGTTTGAGTAACGTTTTAACGTCAATTGTGCCCGCTCTGGGACCTATGTATATAAATATTGTACTTTTTTTCCTTAATTATTGCCTCTGGGGCGCCCGATCATAATTTTTAAAGTGTTTGTTTTGTCGATCGTATACCTGCCTAAATTTATTTGTATATATATTTATATTTATATACCGCTTCGCCGGTTGCCCGGAAATACCTCAATATTTTCAACCAGACCTTGTAGGTACACCCAGCTAGTTAATGAACCGACCAGACACCGGAATAACCAGACACCTTCAATACTCGATTTACTTTTTACATACGACCGGAGCGCCCTCACTCAACCAACTTTTCATACTCCCTTAGGTAACAGCATGGCCAGCTTCATCCATACCTGCTGACGCATGGCCATGGCCGCTCCAATTTGGATTTTTTAATTTTTGACAGGTCCTCCCCTCAGACCCCTCGCTGTGTGTATGTGTAACTACTATTCAAGCCAAACCACTACTTTCTTTCTATACTCTTGCTATTAGCTGTCATTTATAACATGATAAAGTTGTTAAATGAGGTTGTGATTGATATTAGGGAGATTTTGCACCACGTCACGTTAAAATAACGTTACGTTAAACTCGAAATATTTAATTTGGATTGGCTGTAACGTTGACGTCGCTAGGTAACATAAGCTTTAACGGTACGTCATTTTATCGGAACGTTATGCAAAAACTCCCTATTATCAGTTGTCACTGTGCAGTGTGGGTATGCTCTAAAAGTTTACAACACAAAGCACTAGTTTATATGTGAAATTTCTTTTGCAGCAGGTTGAATTCTATTATGTTTTAACTCGTTATGTTAGTACTGAAGCAGCAGAAACCACATTTTTGCATATCTACACGTTTGAAAGGTGGCTTACATGATGCCACAGCTGCTTTACGGTAAATTTTACGCTGTGGTAATGCGAAATGCTAGCCATTTGGAAATATAGCAAACAGCATTAGTTGTGTAATTCTTTTCCAGTTAATAATTCTCTTCCCACTACATCTACAGATGTAGAAGGTATACTATTGCCAGAAAAATGGAATCTTTAGAAATTAATGATTAAAGTGATAGCACCTTTTATTCTGCTTCTGTGGGGTTGCTTGCTGGGTACATCAACATGAAATTGCAACAAAAAATAACTGTGCAACTTCTATCACGCCTCTTCTTACTTACATCATTTAGGGACCTATTACAATTAATAACTTTCCAAAATTGTGGAAATTTAACATATATAACTGAATTATTTGTTGGACTTGTTTAGAAAATAGCAGATATAACGCAAGAAGCTATGCAATTTTTAACTATTAAAATTACTTGCCAGAAATTCACAGACATTCTGCAATCTGGTTTGTTTAAGAATTGTTTAATCTTACTTATACACATAGAAAAGAGGTATGGAATTTAATTATTACGATGGCAATAAAACCATTAAATTAAACCGCTTTTCCCCATTTTTAACACGCATTTTAACTAAAAAAGTCAAAAAATTACCTTTTTGACAATTAAAATTTGAAAACGTCAATTGCCATTAACTTGTTAAAGTGTCTAATAGATAGCGCCAAGAGGAGCACCCAAGACCTACTTTCTAAGAAACCCATTTTTAGGTGAATTAGAACGGCTATGTAACGCTTTAGCGGTAACTGATGAGGCTGGCTTTGGGTAAAAGTGATCATTTGGTTATATTAACTCAACTTAAAAAAACTAGCGTGAGTTCGAACCCCCAGTTTTATGAACCCTGCAAGAACTACTGGAGAGCTGACTTTGAGCAAATACGGGCAGACATTACACAAATCCTGAACAGTCAAACTGACAAAATCATAGAAAACATAAAGGATAACTGGGATTCGTTCAAAACCAAATCTCTAGAGATCCTAAATCAGTATTATTCTCCCTTACAAATAAATCCACCACACAGGACTAAACCCTGGATCACAACACAACTGCTTCATAAGATCAAACACAAGAATAGTGCCTGGAGGCTACAGCAGAAGCAATCTGCCTCTCCATTTCGACAAGTACAGAATTCTTCGTGACGAAACAAACAATATGCTCCAAGACAGCAGGGAGCGGTATGAGCACATTACAATGTGCAAGGGAAAACAATTGCATACTTACATCCGATGTCAAATGGCTTCAGCAGTAGAATACCCCCCCCCCCCCGACTCTGCAAACCGCCGAACACGGAATTATTCAAGAACCCCAGCGCATAGTTGAAACTTTTGCTGATGAATTTTCAAAGTTCAGCGTGGTTGAACCCGCTGGTCCACTGCCCACCATGGAAGTACCAACTGCATCTGAACACCTATTTGACTTACAGTTTCTCCCAATAGATGTACTCAGGATATTAAAGTCACTAGACGCCTCCTCCAGCCCTGGCCCAGACCACATTCCAACCATCCTAAAAAATTGTGCAATTAAACTATCATCTTGCCTATACGCCATATTTCGAAAATCACTCGACTCAGGTGTACTCCCCCAGGACTGGAAGACTGCTTTGGTAAGCCCTATTTTTAAAAAGGGGAATAAACTTGACCCACCAAACTACCGGCCCATCAGTCTGACCAGCACCGTCTGCAAAGTGATGGAACGACTCCTTGCAGCCAAAATTCTGGAATTCGCCATTCGCACTGGCCGCGTCCCGCCTGAACAACATGGCTTCATCCCAAATAGATTAACGACTTCTGTACCACTCAATCATGGATTAGGAACATTGATCATCGGAAACCGACGGATGCTATCTACCTGGACTTTTCCAAGGCATTCGACCACTTTGGCATCAGAAGGCAACTTTTATCCTAGATCGACGGGAAAATTCGTATCATTTCCTCGCCCTGTCACAAGTGGAGTCCCCCAAGGCTCGTTTTTAGGTCTGGTTTTGTTTATTCGCTACACCAGTGACATCACTTATGGCACAAAAACCAAATTCTCTCTTTATGCTGATGATACGAAGATATATGGTAACCCACTCGAACACCACCAAGAACTACAGTTGGACCTCGACCTCGACGTGAACTGGTCGGAGAAATGGTTGATACCGCTGAATGACACTAAATGTGCAGTACTTCACATTGACCGCAATAACCCGCGCTACACCTACTTTATCAATGGACAGCCACTTGAACTGGGGTATATAAAGGATCTAAGTCTAAAATGGGAGGGACGTATAACACACTTGGTCAAGAAGGCAAACAGGGCACTTTACCTCCTGATGAAGGCCTTTTTTAACCATTTATTTTGACTCCAAAACAGCAAACCAGCTGGTACCGGAGCCTACATAGATACATTGAAAACACGTCCCATATGTTCAAAGTATAACATAAGTAAAACAAATGTTACAAAATAAATAAATAAATGTTTGTACCAATTTACATATATAGGTAAGTAATGTATATAATAAATTAATTGCAAATGTTAATCGATGCAAAATAAACTCTTAATTGATTGATAAAACTATAATAGTTATTTAAATTAACAATAGAGTCTGGTAATTGGTTAAACGTTTTTATGGCACTATAAAAACTTTCGCTTATTCCCAGGTTCGTTCGCGGTAGTGCTAGTTGATATTTTCTCCTGTTGCGGGTACTATATTCATGACCTTCTTCCACTCTCTTCAACTCAAATTCAGTTTTCATTAAACCACACTGTACTTTATAAATTAACTTGCATTGTTCGATTTTTAGTAAAGTCATTAAATTTGTCAATTTATTTGTTTTATAGATTTCTTCAGTATTTAGTATTACAGGAATATCTGTTTTTAAATTTTTCCGATTAAACTGCATGTATACCGTTTTTTAATATTTATCTTTAACTCATTTTGTTGTAGCCATGCCGTATATTTCTTAAGATCTTCATTTATTTCTCCCTCTAACTGGTTGCTGCTAACTCTACTATATACTAACACAGTGTCATCTGCAAACATAAAGTAGCGACCTTTCAATTTCACTTGCATCAGACTATTCTGTGATCTATGTGACAGAACATTTGCCAACAAACTAGGCTTCGCCAGTCATCAACGTGCACATGAACGATCGGTGGAGAGAATGGCGCAACAATGATCGCTGTAGTCGTATCGACAAGGATCTACACACACACCCACACGTATAGTAAATATAGGATCGGCCCTAGTACAGACCCTTGCGGTACTCCTGTCTTCAACTGTACTTCATTACTTCGGACTCCATCTATTTCTGTACATTGCATTCTGTCAGTTAGATACGACTTCATCATTTCATAAGCTAAGCCTCTAAATCCCATCCTTTCCAATTTATAAAGTAAAATACCATGGTTAACCATATCAAACGCTTTTTGCAAATCAATATAAACTGTAATTACAATTTTTGTATTTTCCATTTCGTTATTTACATGTTTTAGGTAATCTACCACGGCACTTTGCGTACTACTGTTGGCCTGGAAGCCATATTGATGCTTATCAAAATTAACTTTCTTATTCAAATAGTCCAATACTTTCTTTTTCACTATTTCCATTATTTTTCAACTCTACTCAGTTTCAAAACTCTATATCGCCGTCACACTTATAACAGATAGCCTTCAACCCAACCCAGCTTCGATACAACTCAACCAAAGAGTCATCCAACAAGACATCCAGCAATTTACATTCTACATTTCGTAATTCATAGTCTACGACTCACTATTTATAACTTTCTATTTATAATATAATAATTTATTATCTAACGGATGGGCTAATTAGAAGTTTTTTTCTTTGAAAATGCAATAAAAGGAACAAAAATACCTTTTTTCCATATATTATGGCTTTATTGGAAAGAGCAAACATTCCCATTATTTATGGAATACGATTTCATTGGTTCATGCCCAATGAGTTTGTCGACAAAACACCCATTGTTGTAATCGACTGCTCCCATCAAAAGGATTACCTCCACGCGAACGCTGTAATTTTTCGAGTTGAATTTGAAACTTCCGCAAACGTGCTAGCCAACACAACCGCGTATTGTCTCGTTCTTCATGATCGGGTTTTTACGTACAACGCTCTGACAAAAGCAGTAAAACAATACATTTTAATACCCTGAAGCAGGTCTTATTTTTTGCATTGTACTCCTACTGCCGTCTACTTTCTGATTATTGAAAAAATATAATATTAAAAAATTGACTTGACTAGGATTCGAACCCAGATCTCCTGAGGCGCAGTGTCTAGAATTCCCTTTAATGCATATAATGCTCCCCAGGAGTCATACCATTAGACCACCGAGTCCTTAAAGTATTTAATGAAAAACGGCGATGACCTTCGGCGAAAAATTTGACCTTGAGTTTAAGGTCATTGTTAAAGGCTAAGGTGATTTTCAAGGTCACATCATTTTTAAGGACGAAATCTAATACCTCCCACCACTCGAACTTGATTTCAAAGTCAAACTCTAGAACCTCCTCCCACCAAAAAGAAAAAATGTATAAAAATGGTGCGGCTGCAAAATCATGACAGTCTGGTTGTAACATGGAAGCTGACGATAACACCTACGTAGTTCCTACCTACCTAGACAAATATTACTAGGAATTTTTGCAGTTATTTCCATTGTTTGGTACCGATAATATACATATCACCGTTACGTTGGATGGACATCGGGACTTTACTACAACTAGTACAAAACTACGACTCCCAGACGCGTTTGATTTTTTTACGTACAATGTGATGGAGCCCCTCGAGGAGTATTTAAAAAATTATAGTTTAGAACGTGAATGTGTGAAGAAAATCGTATACGAGTTATGGTGATGCCCGCCTGCCCATCTGTTGACTAGTATCGGTCTGAACGAACAAATTTGTGAAAAGAAGGAAAATGAAGAAGAAGAGTGTGCAGTTTGACCACTCGAAGAATCAGATGTACAATCTGCATTCGTGGGCGTATCCGTATAAAGAAGCTCGGAGGGGACTCTGGCAACAAGAAGCTATGAATAAGATGAGGTTCCAGCGGAGGATCCTTAATGTGGAAGAGGTATTGAGGAACGTCTTCAGCTCAAAATATAGGGATAAAGTATACGTGGAACGCTATTCAGCCTTTGTAGATCATTAGATTGTACATTGTTAGATTATATTGTTTGAAAATAAAAAAAACACAATAAAATTTAAATGTGGTTTTATTATTCCATTAAGTAATGATTATATATATGGTAAACATTAGACAAAGCACAATAGCAACAAGTTTTAGCATGATACATGCAAAGGGATTGTGTTGGACTGAGTGGTGGTTGCTCCACAATTTCAATGATTGGTGTTGTGGTGTAGCGTTTCAGAAACTCAGCCTTTTCTCTCCCTTTGACATATATCAGTTCAGCGTCATGCAGAAGGCGCCGCAATATGGTGGGGAACAGGTATGCAGGAGTAAATCCATCATTCCAGGCGATGCAATGATGGTTTTTCATTAACCAACGGGCTTGCTTTTGCAAATTCTGAGGCAGTGCTTCGAAAAGAAAGGGTTGTTTGAACACGTGGTGAGCAATACTGGTTCCATCGTAAGCAGCAAATTCCTTTGGAGTGAAATTCTTGTCGGTTGTTTTGAATCCTTGAATATCGATGACCAATTTTATGTTGCCTCAGAGAACTAGCTGAACGGCTAAAAGTACTGGCGCACTCACACTTGTCAGGACACAACGAAGTTATGGTCGGATAACTAGCTGGACGGCAAAGTAATACTCCCCCCCCCCCCCACTCTCCATGATAAAACTTGGGCAGAATAGTTACACCTGCTTGACCGCTCTCGTCAGAGCATTGTACGTATAAGTAGTAGTTTGTTCAGTAAAAAACTCTAACAAATAAACATTACATACTATAATATAATAATATAAAAAATATATTTTTATTTCTCACTGTGTGCAAAAAAATATAAAATTTTTTAATACTAGCTTAACTAGTAACATTTTCTTCTTTAGTTTCTTTCGCTCTAGTTTCTTCTTTAGTTTTTGCTTCATCTTCTTCTTCTTCTATAAATTTGTTTACTTCACTTAGCTCATGATGTAACCCGAGACCTTCCATCAGATTTACAAAGAGCCTTCGATTTATCACATTATTTAGAAACAATTGACATACTTCTGCACCATTTTCATATAATCTTTCTCTCGTGTGCAACTCTTCATCGGTATATCCGCTCCGCCCCATACCATACACAACTTCATGTCCTGCGTCGAATGCTAAGTCCTCACACAAATCTTGCAGATTTCCTATGGCGCTGCGCACATCTGTAGCTGGCGCTCGAGCAGCCTCCGAGTAACACATCCACATTACGACGACAGTTGCTGCCCAATTGCTTCTAGTTCAATATTACACTTAACACTGTCGCTAGCAAACGTCAGCAGTTCGTACAGACACAGAGCCTTCTCCGACAATTCGTCAAAGTTTTGTAACCTAACCTGTAGATTTTGAATATAATCCCCAGGTTGAGTTAGCGCTCGCGTTATTGCTGTTGAATAAAATTGAGGAAACTTTAAGTTCTTCAATTGTGCTAGTTTTCGTCCAATTAGAGTGCGAACTCTGTACAACTCTTCCACAGTTTCTCTCCCCAGGTAAACATCCGATCCGTCCTGACCCTGTATGCGTAACACCTTCACCGCTTGAATCGTTGTGAATGATATGAGTATGGGTCCCAACTGAAGCGGTGGCCACTGTCCAGCTCCGGAATAAAAATAATTTGTTATAATTCCCTCATTTTCTAAGAGGATTCCCCACTCGGGTTCCAGCAGCTGAACCCAATTATTGTGATTTCCACGTATTTGTATTACTGGTACAAAACCACCGCTGGTTTGTAGACCCACACATACAAACTTAGTCTGTGAATTATTTAATCTATATGTACTACTGCCAAGGAGCACTGGACACTGTTGCGGTTTAAACTTCGTGACACCATCGAACACTGCTTGCCCGCTCTTCACTAAGCCAAGAACTTTGGTACTGGTTTCCATTCTTAGTTGCACTGAATAAGATGTTCTGCGATTCCTACTCCTACCTGCTCTTTTTATTTCCTTTTACTATTAAGGAAGTATTGGATTCACCCCAAAAATTCGAAATTGAGTTTTCAACGGATCTTCACGTTTTAGAGTCCCCTGATCCCAAAAAACATATTTTTTTTTCATTGGTCTGTCTGTGTGTCTGTCTGTCTGTCTGTCTGTGTGTCTGTATGTGAACAGAATATCTCAAAAACGAAAAGAGGTATGGCGTTGAAACTTCATATATAAGTTTTTGTACTATGTAGATGAGACAGTAAGCTTTTGAAGAAAATCGCATAACCGGAAGTAGGTGTTTACTCTTGTGATTTTTTAGTTTTTTTCAATTTTTTCAAAAACGGCTCTGACGATTTTTTTTAAACTTTACATTTTTCTTACATTTTTAATGTGTATTGATGTGAGATAAGTGATTTTCCAGTTGAATACTTCTAAAGTGGGTCTCTTTTGTTTTTTTTCTATTTTTTTTATTAACTCCTATTTTAAATAAAACACCCGGTATATTATTACATTTTTGAATTCACCTTAAAATTCTAGAGAAAATTTGTCTCTTCAACTAACACTCGATTTTGTATCGTTTTTGTAGAATTTGTAATTTTTGAAAATTTTTAACAAATGGTTAAAAATTAAAAATGAAATTTTTGACTAATTATAAGATCACTGTAAAAGGAAGTTGTGTGAGTGTATCACACCAGATTTTTTATCTACTTTTCGAAGGTAGTGGTAGAAGGGAGTTACAAGGTTGCCCACGGTCACGGTCAAGTAGGAGGAGTACCAAAACTAGTGGGGTGGGGGGGGGGGGGGGAGATTGGTCAGCTAGAAATAGCATTTCAACGAAGTAGCAGTTAAGCGAATCGAGTGTGCGTAGGAGCGTCAGAGTAAACTATAATGCCGCTGGATACATTTGGAAGGCATCACCTTGGCCATCCCTCAGATCATTCCACTGATCCTCCTCCTCAACTGTTTCTTTTCGAGAACTTGGCGGATTTTTACTATGAAAAGGACATACACTTTACAAGTCTAGGAGTTAACCCTGAAGGCTGGTATATTCTACTATCCGGTAAATTAAACTATACAGTTCAATTCGCTGAGGCTGTTATATCTTAGCGCTACAGAGTTGACTAGAAAGACTTTGAAAAGGGGTGACGTGCTGAAATTTAAAGCAGTCAACGACATTCCTGTTATGTATGTGGAATTTCATCTCAAGACTCCCATCCTAGTGGAGTCGCCCGGTCAGGCTTGAACAGCTATTCCCCCCTCTCATTCTGAATTACCAACTATATAAGCGTGTCACAACCTTACAGATTAACAGTCGCTAGTTTTCATTTAACCATGTGTCTCGAAGTATTTCCGCCATACCTCCGCCGATACGAGCACCGCATCCAAACCTACAAAAACTGGACTGGTGTCATACCTGCAGCCTCGCTTGCACGAGTTGGATTTTTCTACCTTCAAGACAGCGATGAAGTGCAGTGCTTTTGTTGTGAAACTCGTATCCACAAATGGGTACCGGAAGATGATCCTCTAGAGAAACATTTGCGCTGGTCCGAACATTGCGTCTTTGCGAAGATGTGTAAAAAGTTGCAGCAATTACAAAACGAGTTAGAAGAGGTCAAACAATTTTTGGTTGCGGATCAACTTAACATAAGTGATGCCTTACAAAGAATTAGTGCACTAGACTTGACAATTCCTAATTAATGTATTTATACTTAATAAATGAATTTATAACACTTTTTTCGTTTTATTCATTGTCGTTGTTCCTTTAGCCGTCTTCACAAGTACATTCTTCTACTCCAACGAGCGAGCATCATTTCAACAATATGAATCTCACAACCCCGCAGTTCGTGGAGGTTCTTGTTTGAAAGGGTTTGGAACAAGGTTAAGTTAAGGTAACCATCCAAATACGATTTAGCCTTGAACTTAAAAGCAGAGGTCCTTGAACTTAAAAGCTGAAGTCCTTGACTTTAAATATTTTTTCTTTGGAGTGTTCTGAAACAAGGTGAGGTCAAGGTTGCCATCCCCCACCACTCGACTCGCCACCTCCCACCAACACTTAGCCTTGACCTTAGTATTTATGGTGGTGGGAGGTGGTGGGTCGAGTGGTGGGGGGTGGCAACCTTGACTTGACCTTGACCAGAACACTCCAAAACAACCTACTAGAATGTTTTGCTCTCAAGATATATATCTCGTAATTTTTCCTCCCCAAAATCTCTCATGCTACGCACTCGGGATTCTTGTTGAGCGGAAAATTTACTTAACATATTTCTTAGCAAAACATTCTGACAGAAAACGTCAAAATTTAATCGACTATTTTAATGCCCTTGGGATATTACTGTTGAGTCAAATTTGTCAGTTGCTAAATTTATACTTAAATGAATCATTCTACACGACCAGTTTACAACTGTCAACTGTTCTATAATGACTGTATAATTTGCTTTACGAAACTGATATTTGAGTATAGATCCTTCATCTGATTTGAGAGCAGTGTTATTCAGTGAGAATTCAATGAGGAGAGGAGTATCTTGGATGTTGATGGCGGATAATGAAAAAATCACTAATATCTGGCACAATAAAGTGCAAATCTGAAAATATAGTCAAAAATACGCCAGCAAGAGTTTAAAAATTCATTAAATTGAATTAAATTTACAAGATTGAAGCAGTCAATTACACTAGCACTGACATTTGAATGACTGGCAATATAATCGACGCTGTGATCATTTTTTACCAACCATTCAATGCCAGGCAAATTATAATCTGCCAATACTATAAACTTTGCACCTACAGCCTGGAAATAACAATTTTGGATATTATTTAAATGACTTTCGTATACGGCAGTGTGCGAGCTTGGCGGAATATAAACACAACAAACATTAAATTTGATGTTTAGTTCATGTCCACATTTAATAACAATTTGCACCCATAAATCTTCAGCACTGCTTTCCCACCGCTGTAACCCCACCGAAGAACATAATAAATGGTATATGTTAACAATGACGGTTTAATCTAAGTATCTTCTTGATATTTTGTATAGAGCCATAATTTCTCATTCTGGACAACTTTTTTTTAGTAATATTTTGCCGTATCATGAACAAAAAGGGCAGTTTACCTGACAAGAAAATAGTTTTTGCTTAACTGTCTAGGCCGACTTCTTAAAATTCTCTACAAACCAAGCAGGAATTATAATTCCTATAACATTTTTATGTAAAACTAAAAATAAAACGTAATTCCCTCTTGTAAATTTAAGCCGGGGACATACTGTATCGGTCTAGGACGTTAGACGCGATTTTTTAGGCACGCATCTTTAGGCGCGCACTTTCAGCTGCGAGCGCTTTAGACGCGGACATTATTAGGCGCCTGGACGTTTAGGCGCCACAACTTTAGGCGCGGGGACAGTTAGGCGCCACATGAACGAAATTCAGATTATTCTTGATTTTAAAATTTTTTGTTAGGTAATTATTGCAGTCATAAATGTTGAATAAAAATTCAAACCTTCATAAAAAACATAAAATGAGTAATTTATATTTTATATATGGATAGTTTAACGTGGTGCAATTATACAGACCATATGATTTCACTACGTTAAACTATCCATATACAAAATGTAAATAACTAATTGTTCATAATCGATAAAATGTAAATTCAATATCTAAATTTGTAAAACTTCAACACTGAAGAAGGCTCGTAAAAAGCTGAATATATATTGTTTCTGAAGGTTTGAATTTTCTTCAACATTAATGACTGCAATAATTACCTAACAAAAAATTTTAAAATCAAGTATAATGTGAATGTCTTTCATGTGGCGCCTAACTGTCCCCGCGTCTATAGTTGCAGCGCCTAAAGTTGCGGCGCCTAAACGTCCAGGCGCCTAATAGCGTCCGTGTCTAAAAGCTTCGCGCCTAAAAGCTCGCTCCTAATAATGCGCGTCTAAAGGTGAGCACCTAAACGTCCCTTTCCGTACTGTATATAGTTCTTATAAGTTTATTATTAGAGAGCGGATTTGTAAGCATTAAGCTTATCCTGAATATTTAAAGCATAAAAATGATTTCTAAAAATGTTTAGGAATTGCAGAAAATTGAAGTATTTGACACTAACTTTTGAATGATTTTTTTGCATTTTTATCTTTTTATGCATATTTCGGATTATTGTGCTTATAAGTACTTATTTTTAGGTTTTCAGGTTTTTGCATTTATTTTCAGCGTAATTCATTTTAGATATAATAAAATATTTCAATCTGCTTTGTTTGCGAACATATTTTTTGCTTGCATGCAGTTTGCCCTGGTACGGCGACGGGCTTAAAAACGCAGTCAGTGGAGTGGTTTTCTGGAAATTCTTAAAAAACTCAGCTACTCCCTTGAATTATTTTAGTTAACACACACGCAGAAAACTCGGTTATTCCTCGTTTTGTGTGATGTTAATTCAAAATAAATACAGACAAGAGCGATACGGCCGATCTGGGGATAGTTATACGCCTATCATCCTTTGTCAGAGGCCATAGTGAATTAAAATATGAAAACAATAAATTATTTGCAAAGCTTGTATTAAGACGTTAACAGTTTATAAAGTTCTTTAAAATTATTTAAGTACTAACATTTTAGATTCAGTGCCACAAAAAAAACGTCATTCCACATATAAAATGTCACTTTGCATCAAGAGCAATTAAAGAAGTATAAAAATTAGCCAAAACAACAGAAAATTGTGACTTCGTTTGAATCTACTTCAGGTAACAGGGACAAGCACAGTTTAATTTCGATCTTTGCAAAATCTAACATACCACTAAAAAAATGACAAAAAGTTCCTTCAGAATGTTCTTGGATAAATATTGTCACATACAGGTTCCCAATGTAAACACCCTGCGAAAAAATTTTTGTTAATAATTTCAAAGATGCTGTTTGTGCAGTACCTGGGCGAATTGGTCAAATAGTTCTTTCTAAATGTAAGGTTTTTGTCCAAAAAAGAAGGCTATAAAATTTTAGATAACATTTCCACAATTTTGGCAGGCGAAATTGCAGAAAATTTTGAGATTGTTCCGACTATTGTAGCAAATTTAAAATATGCTACAATAACTAGAGTTGACGTAGAAAGAAGTTTTTCTACATATAAGAACAGTTAAGTGAAAGGCGACAAAATTTAACAATGGGGCATTTAGCACAATATTTAATAATCAATAGTTTTCTGAAAGACTAAGTTTTTAGTGACCAAGTTTCCTATTTATTTTTTGTGTTACATTAAAAGGTTTTTCTATGAATTATGTTTGCATTTGATTTGTTAGTGTCACATTATATACTTTTCTCAGAATTATTGTTATTAGTTAAGTAGGTACAATGAAGAGAATTGTTTTTTGCATTTATGACGTTTTTATAGAGCTTTTTTGTAAGAGTTAATGCCTTTTTTTCTTAATTAACGCTTTTTTTAATTTTTGGTGCTTTTTTAAGCGCTTTTTATTAATTTTTTGTGCTTATAATTCCGCTCTCTACTACACATGACTACTACTACGGTTTGCGGAAAGTTGTTCGCCACATTTCGTTTCCCCACTTTCGTACCCCACATTTCGTTCCCGGGATATTCGTCTTCCCACATCTCGTACCGGGAAACTTCGTTCCCGAGCGAGCTCAATTTGTCTTCTAGATTACAGGGTGTTGAAAAACGAGTGCAGCGATCGGAATGCTGTTAGAAAAATAAAAGATAATTTAATTAATTTATTTATTATAATAAACTTATAAGAACTATATACAGTATGTCCCCGGATTGAGTTTACAACAGGGAGTTAAATTTTATTTTTTGTTTTACATTAAATGTTATAGAAATTAAATTCTTGCTTGATTTGCAGATAATTTTAAGAATATTTTCAGTTTTTCTAAAACAAGTCGGTCTTGACAGTTAAGCAAAAACTATTTTCTTTTAAGGTAAACTACCCTTTTTGTCCATGATACGGCAAAATATTACTACGAAAAGTTGTTCAGAATAAGAAATTATGGCATTATACAAAATTTCAGGAAGATCTACCTACTTAGATTAAACCGTAATTTTTAATAAATACAATTTATTTTGTTCTAATAAGTTTATTATAATAATTAAATAAATTAAAATATCTTTCATTTTTCTAAATACATTCCGATTGCTGCATTCGTTTTTCAACACCCCGTAATATAGGAGACTAATTGAGCTCGTTCGGGAACGAAGTTTCCGGGTACGAGACAGGGGCGGATGGGCCGGTCTGGATTTTGGGAAATTTCCCGAAGCGCCGCTGACTTCGGCCAGAACGGGGGCCAGTCCATCGCTATGACCGTTGAAATAAAATATAGAAAAACACAGCACACAAAATGAATCACGGATTTAACCGAAATAATATTAGTAGCATAACATTCATGCTTATGAATATGAGGCTTCAGTCTTAAACAAAATAAATAATGAGGAAGTAAGTAAGCGATTTGTTTAAAAGCTCGCTTTTATATTAAGCACCGACATATTAATATCTATGTTTATGAAAACAAAAATATAAGCAGATATGTAGGCCAGCTTTTTCAAAAATATTATGTGTTTCACAATTTTTTTCTGTCCAATACCAATAACCAGGACCAGGCACGAGTTGGCATTAGTTTTTATTTATTCTAACATGTACATATTATGTATTTTTACTTAGAGAAATATTAAAAGCGTTTGAAAAATACGAATAAGTATTTATTCTTTATAGCTCCCTTAGTAAAAAGCGCCTAACATTTTTTTAATAAAAATGGACCGGCCGGTGTTAATGGTTTTCCGGGCCGGTTTACCCCACCTCATCCACCCCTGGTACGAGATGTGGGGAGACGAAATATCCCGGGAGCAAAATGTGGGGAACGAGCTTTCCGCATCCCAAGTAATCGTTGCAGAGTAGGGGCTAATAAATGAAAAGCAGTTATCCAATGTTTTAGTAATTTCTTTTATAACAGACTCGGCTATTTGAATACTTGTTATAAGTTTTATAGATGCCAGCCCATCGCTGTTAGTAATTTTTTCATAGCATGATTAATAAAAATTATTGTTGCTATTAATTCATGTTAAAATAAAATAAATATGACATTATAACGTGCCTGTTTAAAAAGGGACACCTGGAATATCAACCACCTCTAGTTTCTGATTCTGCTCAAATATTAGCAGTTTCATCGAATTTCCTGAAATATCTCTGTATTGTAGATGCAGACAGATTGGACTGTTATCAAATTTTACTGAAAACAAATGTTTCACTCTTCGCAAACTAAATGTTCAGGGTGGAGGTTATAGTGGATTGTATGATTTTAATTTGGACAATTTACAGGATACGTCTTAGGGGTACAGGAATTAAAAAGGGTTTGAACCAACGGTCTCGTGCAGTCTCACATGAGATAATTTTTTAGATTTGGATCCGTTGGGCAGAGGTATGGTGAATACAGAATAGATGTTAAAACTGTATTGTTTATTGACTGGAATATTTCCTATTTATATACAGGAACTATGACGTAAATTACAAGGTTCAGTTTATTTGCCCCAGTTCAGCTCGCATTTGCACTTGCGGGTTTAATTTCATAACAAACAGAGAACAAGTTTGCAGAATTGCTGTTTGTCGACCGGGTCATTCGACCAGTGCTGATAATAAACGCTGATGCTTTGTTTGTAATTTCCGCAAGTAACAGTTCGCTTACGAAATGTATGCATATTTAATTTTAAAAGTTAAAATTATGTTTTGGTTCCTAAACATTCTGCCGAGCGACAAAGGGCCGGAATTGTGTGGCTGAGGCTGTCTCTCCATCTTCTTCGTCAGCTGGCAGTGGTTGTAACTTTAAGCTTTCTCACGGGTCTGAATTTGGGCGTGGCTGCGGTTTCCTGTTCTTTCTCCAGTAGTTCCATAATGTCCAGATGATACAAACTGATACCAAGATACCGATTGTAGTACCAGTGTTCACCATGATGGTATGTTGATGGTGCCACAATGGATATTCCTGATGTAGCTGCAACTCGTCTTCTTCTTCTTGTAGGCGTTGAAAATGATCGGACGGTAGCAACACAGGTTCCTCCATTTGCAGTTGAGGGTGGGTGCTCGTATTCTGCAAAGTAGTGTTAATAATTACTTGCATTGGTTTGTTGAACCCAGCTACCACAGGAATAGTAGTGAATAGCTGAGTATGCAAGGTAGTCCGTTTGGTGTATATAGTACAATCTGGGGATATCTGGATTATGCCAACATCTTGAATCTTCACATCTTCTCGATTCCCGCTGCATTGTACTGCTGCTATTGTGGGTTGATTGGGAATAAACAACCATGTATTCGCTGCGTACAGTTTTTTCCATACCAGTGTCTTGACTGTAAACTGATGAACCAAATATTTGACCTTGTTCAATCTCTGGTAGATCTCATCAATGATGCAGTTCGGATTGTTTTCAATACTTCGGACGGCGGATGGCCTGCATAGGTAAAGCTGTTTCCCTATTGGCTCGATCTCCTTCAACTTGTCTTCTTGGATTTCAAAATAGGTTTGTTCGTTGTAGTTGATAGCTAAGAATTCCATTGGCAAGTTCAGTGATGCGTAGGTTCCATTTCCCTTCTTCACTGGAATTGGAGTTGGTTTGATTAAGTTGTATTCCCGCTTCTCAGTTATGTGAAAATAACTGAAAATCTCAATGGTTTCATTATTGATGCTAACTTCCATCTTGTGCATTGGTGTGGTACGTATCTCCAGGGTTGATGGAAGATTGGCCATTGTATTTGACACTATTCTGTAAAATTGTGATGATGGAATAAATTGCAGGATGTCTGCCTTTTTGAATTTTACATTTAGAAGTTGTTTGTACTTCTCACTCATCTCTTGTAAGTAATTGGTAGCCATCTGATATGATGTTAACACATGTATGTTTAACTTGTTGTCGTCTGTCTTTTTGTACCAAGGTTCCATTTTATTGATTGCTAGCAACCCTTCGTTGAGCTTTCTTCGAAAATTATCCAACTTCTGGGATATTCTGGCTTCAGTCTCATTTATAGTTGCTGCAGGTGATAACATTATCCTTGTCTGATGATTAGATGTATTCATCAATTCTAGTTGATTTTTCTCCAATGATTCGATGTCATGGTAAACTTCATCGTTAACTCCAAACACTGAGGTTAGTAGCTGCCCTAGTACTCCTCGCTTGGTCCTGACATCTTGACTATACATGCTTTTCATATTCCAGATGTTCTGCCGTTGCTGCTCTCTCAGGTAATGATTTAATTCCTTGCAATGGGATTCTGCCGATTATTCAACACTTTAATGAATGAACCAATGGGCCGGTTGTAGAAAGCAATGTTAAGTCTGGTGTTAGCTAACGCGACGTCAAAGTGAACAAAAACGAATCAAATCTCAAATGCTTATGGTAACTAATACATTAGTAAACAAAATTTGATGCGATTTTGTTCACTTTGACGCGACGTTAGCTAACACCAGACTTAACATTGCTTTCTGCAACCGGCCCCTCTAATGTCACAGTGTTTCACGCCACCCCGATTGGTTTCAATGATTCCAATTTAGTGAGTAGCCTTTGATTGACATTTCACCAAAACGTCAAAGTCAAAGTTTGCAAATCAGCGTCGTTCTAAAAACTCATAATAATTGTGTTGGAAGCTCCAATATAGAATTAATAGTGGAAAACGTTAAAAATGTATGCTGTCGAACACGGTAAACGTCATCTACCCATATTGTTGAATAATCTTTCTAAATACCACTCAAGGCAAAGTTTTTTAAGAGAATTTTTTTCAACATGCAAATTATTGCAAATTTCTCT
Organism: Agriotes lineatus; assembly: GCA_940337035.1. Classification (NCBI taxonomy): domain Eukaryota; kingdom Metazoa; phylum Arthropoda; class Insecta; order Coleoptera; family Elateridae; genus Agriotes; species Agriotes lineatus. The sequence goes on from CALNHX010002184.1 coordinate 139,252, forward strand.
CAACAAAAACTGCTCAAATTCCACTCGACCTGCGGTCTCGCGGAATTTTTAACGCAGTTTTGGTTTGGAGAAATTTAAACGCAATAATTTGCATGTGAACAAAAAAAATTCTCAAAAATTTTCACCTTTTGTGGTATTACCCTTGATAATACAAGTGCCTTGCTGCATAAGGTATTCATTTGTTGGATTGTCTTGTTTATATCTTCTTCATCTACTTGGATGCTAGAGATGTTCACTGTGACTTCGATCCTAAAGTCTCCCCTCGAGAGTTTTGCCTGGCCAAGTTCTTCAACAAATAGGCCAGGTGATGGATACTTTACTATTTACGACCCCGTGGTTGCTGAAATGATGGTGCACAACGCAAGTAAGAATGTTATTGTTCTTGTGACTGTTGACACTCCACTACCCTTGCTTTGCTTTTTTCTTCCTTCTTCTGCTTCCTGTCTTGGTAACGGAACGAGTTTGGTAATAGGACACTTGAGAATTGCATCTCTCTTTGTCTTAACGGTTGCAAGTCTGACAATACCACCTGTACCTGGATGCACTTCTGTCACTCTTGCTAAAGGCCATCGATTGGGACGACTATTTTCATTCTTTTGTAACACTAGACCCCCTACTTGCAAATTCTCTTTCTTCGAAGTCCATTTTGTTCTGCGTTGTAACCCAGATGGGTATTCTTAGACCATATTTTCCAAAAGTCGTTTTTCAACGTTTGAAGTAATTTCCATCTTGTCAATGTTTCTGAATGTACTGCTAAATAAATAATGGTGGTTCGTTTGGTGTTATTAGTTCCTTTCCAATTAGAAAGTGTCCAGGAGTCAACGCTACCACATTGTTAGGATCTGTGGTTAATGGACAAAGTGGTCCTGAATTGAGGCATGGCTCTATTTGGTACAGGAGGGTTGATAGTTCTTCAAGGGCTACCCCTTTATTGTAAACGTCTTTGGTTTGCTGTTTTTAAAATAAGGGTGTTCTTCCTCGACTTCATTCGCCAGGTCTGAGTGGTTGGCCTCAAATTCTTTCCAAAGTTGTTTTAGGGTGGATCTGCGAGCGGTGATATATGCCGCATTTTTTCTTGATGGGCCATCCTTCTTCACGTTGATAATCTGCCTGCGAATGGATTCTGCTAAGTCTTCTTGGGCTTTGAAAATCTCCCGTCGCTGCGCCATCGTAACGGTCTTGTTCGAAGAGGGCTGTTTAAGGAATTACTGGACCAAATTCTAGGGGCAGGAGCGTTTAAAGGCTCGAAATATCAGATGCTAGGGGCAGGAACGATTTAATGGATCGAAGGACCAAACGTTCCTGCCCCTTTGGGGCGTTTGGTCCTTCGATCCATTAAATCGTTCCTGCCCCTAGCATTTGGTCCTTCGATCCATTAAAACGTCCCAGCCCCTAACATTTGGTCCTTCGATCCATTAAATCGTTCCTGCCCCTAGCATCTGATATTTCGAGCGTTTAAACGTTCCTGCCCCTAGCATTTGGTCCAGTAAGCCCTCTTCAAACAAGACCGTTACGATGGCGCAGCGACGGGAGATTTTCAAAGCCCAAGAAGACTTAGCCGAATCCATTCGCAGGCAGATTATCAACGTGAAGAAGAATGACCCATCAAGAAAAAATTCAGCATATATCACCGCTCGTAGACCCACCCTAAAACAACTTTGGGAAGAATTTGAGGCCAACCACTCAGACCTGGCGAAGGAAGTCGAGGAAGAACACCCTTATTTAAAAACAATTTTTTTCAGCAAACCAAAGACGTTTACAATGAAGGGATAGCCCTGCTCGACAAGTGCGAAGAAAATCTCGCCACACTAGGTGAAGGTTCACAGCAGCCAATAGCGCCAAAAGAGGACGCGACCACAGTTGCTGAGAAGGAAGGACAGTTCCGAATAAGAAGGCTACAGATCAAGGTGAATTCACTCCAGAGCGACATTCAGGAAGTCTGGAATAGGTTGAATGAGAAATGCAGTAAAAGGTATTATGAATACAACATTAAGAATTTTAAGGATGATTGGGATGACATCAGGGCTCTAAACGAGGAAAAATTATCCCACGGTAGCTACGACGACAAGGAGTTCCGTGAGACCAAGAAGATGGTCAACGAAATAATTGTGGTCCTGTACCAACACATCCAGGATCAAGAGGTGCCAAGGAACACAGCCATGCGAGTATAGTGTTACCTACTCTCAAAATTCCAGTTTTTGAAGGGACCTACCAAGCATGGCCTGGCTTTCATGATATTTTCCAAAGAATTGTTCATGAAAATTCACGACTAAGTAAGGCGGAAAAAATGCATTACTTGAAGTCACAGTTACGAGGGGAAGCCAGCAAGTTAGTACAACACCTGGAGGCAACTGAAGCCAATTACGTGTCTGCATGGTTCATTATATGGAACAGATACGACAACACCAGGCTGCTATTTGCAAAGTATTTGGATGACATAGTCAACCACGCAACCCTGTCGAACGATTCTGCAGATGGATCAAGAAACTCCATGACACGACTGCAGAATGCCTAAGAGCAATTGAGAACTTAGGAATTGAAACGGCCACATGGGGGCCTATCATGTGTCATATAGTGACACGGAAGTTGGACAAAGAAACCAACAGACTGTATGAGCAGTCACTAACGGCACCAAGAGAGGTGCAAAAGCTCGAGCAGCTATTGAATTTTTTGGAAACAAGATTTCAGTTGCTGGAAGCTGTGCAAAGACTGAACAAACTCGAACCCAGAAAAATGGAATTGGGACACCATGGGAAAATCACCAGAATCGATGGGCAGTGAAGACGTACTACACGGCTGACGTATCGTGCTTCCACTGCGGAGGATCACACAGCATCAAATCCTGCCCAAAATTCAACAACCTAAAAGTATCCGAACGTTGGGACTTTATAAATAATAAAAAAAATTTGTTCTAACTGCCTTAATCTTACAGGAAAATATAACTCCAGACACCTTTGCCCACGGAATGCAAGGTGTGTAACAAAAAGCATCATTGGCTTCTGCACGAAGATTTTAGTAAGCAGCAGCAGCAGCTTCCCAAGACCACGGCGGCGACTTCCAGTGCGATAGCAACCAATGAGAAAGAAAACATTGTTGCAAGCCTAGTAGGAAGACAGCATGTTACGTGTCAAAAGCATTTGATATTAATACGAGTGTTGAATGAGGAATCTAGTGAGAGTGACGCGATAAAATTAATATCAGATTGGCTTTGTTCGTTGCTAGAGGAGATATAAAAACAACGTTTGTTTGTTTGAGAGAAAATTTGTATATCAGCTTTAAAAAAAAGGCAAGAGTTTTCATGGGGTGTAAATGACAATCTCACCATTTAATATGGTTTGGTGATAGTAAAAAATTGGGTTACTGGCCAACCGTTCCTTTAAGGGAGATCATTAAGCGGATGTCATTTTTCCAATGAATATTATATTCAAGCTGTGAAGCGATTTGGGAAACACGAATTCAACGATTGCGAAGTTTATTGCCTGTGAACAGGCAACAACTATTAGGCGGAAAATCTTGGAAAGATAATCTACGGAGAATCAACCGCAGTCTTGGGGGTCGATGTGTAGCGAATGACAGCCGAGGTTGGGGCCTGTCAAGCTGACATGTGATAGGAGTAACGGGACGTATTAAATGTCTGCGAGTATATCGGCACAAAGATAAGTGTTTTAGCTAGAATCTGATGATATTTTTGCATATAAAAACTGTGTAACCATTAAACTTACGAGCGGTTTAAGTTAAGCTATTTGGGGTACCCTGCGTTAGGTTGTAATATTAAAGATGCTAATTGTCTGATCGATGGTAATAATGTTCTAGTAGTAATAAAACTAGCTACAAGTATTGCTTTCTTTCATTTTGATAGGGAGTTCAATAATCGTATTGTTATTAGTTGATAGAAAGTGAAGTTACAAGTTTCTTGGCATATATCAGTATATTTGAGTTTAACTTGTTGGCGCCAATTATCAACATCATAAACTAGAATTCGCGACGTCTTCACTGATGCTAGAGACGGGCCTCAAATATACTCTTATAGTGATCGATTGTTGACTAAGAGATATAGCGATGACCTAAAGGTAGGTAAAGGAAAATATAGATAAATATAGCTAACAAGTTTGGCACCCAACGGGGGCTTTAACAAGATTTTTGATGAGCTAACGAGGGGCTATAGTTTGGAACATATACCTTTAGGTCGTACTATAATAGAAAGGAGCAATACTGACAATAGTTATACATAACTTTTTGTACTCGTTTATGTAAGTGGAAAAATATCGTCAGAACGTGACAAACCAAAGAATTACTTTGAGAATAATACATAAAACGGTATACTTGTAGTAAAAAGGGTTTTACTTTGAGGAATCAGAATGGATGTTGATAGGTTATTGGTAGACGAGATAGATTATGAATTACGAATACGGGGAGTTGTTTGTAAGGGAAATATGCCGGAAAAGCGTAAATTGCTTAGAGCGCGTACTAGGTTAGAGAAGACGGGAAATGCTTCGTTCCCGGAAGTAGAATTGAATAACGTAGAAGAATTGGATATATGCAGTAGGAAGCTTGACATTCTTGTGGAAGAGATACTAGCTTCTGAGTCATTTGTTAGGGGTGGTAATGATTATAAACGTATTCAGACCCGCTTGGTACATATTTCAAATCGACTAGAACGGTTAGTTTTTGAGGGGTCTTCAGCAGATGATAAAGATGAGCTATATAATAGGTGTTTAGGGGCTATGGACGATCTCGAGTCCAGATTAACATCTGAAAATAAACCTGTAGTTCCTTCTAGTTCACAAACAGTTAACTTGATGGACCTTGACGATGAGCCATTACAAGCCAATCAAAGAATTATTAAATGTTAACTTCAAATATAGTATAAAAAATAGTAGTCAATTCATAAGCAAACTTAATTCTTTAACATGCGAACATAACTTAACCTTTATTTCTTTTGACGTTACAAATTTATTCACATCAGTTCCTATTTTAGATTGCATAAACATTATTAAAGATAAGTTAATAAATAGTGCAATTTCAGACGCAGAATTAGAAGCAATAATGGATCTTTTGGATATTTGCCTATGACAAAATTTCTTTACTTTTAACAACATTCTTTATTCTCAAACAGATGGTCTTGCTATGGGCAATAATCTCAGCCCACTCCTAGCCGATATTTTTATGGATAATCTTGAATCTCAATTCCTAAACTCCGATGATCCAGTTGTCAAAAATATTGTTTTCTGGGTAAGATATGTAGATGATTATTTTTGTGTAGTTAAAAATTTTAATTTCAACATATTAGATTCTATTTTAAATTCTCTTAATAATTGTCATTCTAATATAAAATTCTCTCACGAACTTGAATCAAATAATCAACTAAACTTCTTAGATTTAACAGTAATTAAAAATGTTAATGACATATCATTTAAAATATATCGGAAGCCCACTCATACTGATCATTGTATAAACTATCATTTTAATCACTCTATGTGCCATAAAACAGCTTTCTTTTATTCTATGTTTCATCATCTACATATCGTACCCCTCTCTTACGAAGATTACGTGTTAGAACTTAAAACATTACTATATATTGTCATAAAGAACGACTTCCCCATATATATCATCAGAAAAATTTTCGAACAAAAGAGAAAGCGTATATTTGTTTCCTTCTGCTACCCTATAATTTCTCCACCTATACCCAAACCTTATTTCTCCATTCCTTTTGTGGGAAAATTTCATATTCTTTCAAGAAATTATTTGCTAGTAATGATTTTAATGTTACTTTTTCCAATTTTTTCAATTTACAAACTCTCTTGGTGAGAAATAAAGACCAAATTGGCTCCCTAAAGAAAAATGGCGTTTATAGCTTGACTTGCAATTGTGGAGTTACATATATAGGACAGACCGGTAGAGCTTTCAACATCAGAATTAGCGAACATCTTAATTGCATTAGAAAATCCAAAATTGAATCGAACTTTGCTGTACATATCAACGAAAACGATCATAATTTCGATAGGGAGTCTTTTTGTAGAATCTTACATTATTTCGATAAGGGAGTGAAGCTCAACATTGCTGAGTGTTTGGAGATCGTTTTGTCTAAGTCACAGGTCAATTTAAACGATCAATTAATATTTGCAGGATCGGAGTATTTTAAAAGTTTGCCGATCCCTTAAGTATTTTTAATGGGGTCGTTTTCGCTTTTTACAATTTCTTTTATCGGCGCGCATGTTTCGCTGTATTTGTTTGCCAGTTCTAGTCAACCCACCGTGGCAATTGTAGAGAGTTTGTGCTGTTTATTTGTGATTTTGTTTGTTTGTTAATTGTAAGTCATTTTTAGTTTGTTATAAAGTTTGTTTCATTGTCAATTATTTTGTAGAACTTCCCCTGAAGATGGCATAAGCCGAAACCGTTCGGGAATTTTTTAAAAATATATGTGGATCAAGACGAAATCTTTAGTTTTATTAATATTTAAAATGGTCCACTACAACGATTTTCGTATTATTAATTTCTTACATTAAAGGTTAGGTATATGTCAAATTCTTTCTGAAGTCTACTACCTGTGATCTAAATGATCTTTTTGAATTTACTGTAATATAAGACGTACGTTTTTAACTCTATGTTTTGTTATTTCTGACGTCACGGCAAAAGGGTAATGTGTAGACTTTAGCTCCACACCGACCTTCGGTCCCCCCCCCCCTTCCCCCCCGGCACAGTCACAGTCTAAGGACTCGAACGTGTTGCATGCTTCGATCCTAATTCTTTGACTGTTTTTTGCTAATTTCGGCCTTTAGTGCGCGCAAGAGTGAGGGACGCCTTACTTGCCGCTGTTATTGGCCATTTGCGCCGTTTTTAACAACTATTCAGTGTTATTAATTTGGATTTATATTTTTCAGCTCTCTCCTGTTACATCCGCGTGGAATAAAAACAATTTCCAACGCTATGTTTCTTCGACAAATACCTCGGCGTCGCCATCTTTCGCCCATCCAAACGGCCGATTAACACCGAGCATCGAATCTCCACGGCAACGGCCCCACCTATAAGCTCCTCGTGCCGGCTTTATAAGCAGGATCCGAATCCAGGAGCGGCACTTCTTCTTCGACTATGGATAAGGATTAGACAAATTGAGGCCTTATTCATAGTTCGTTGTCCTAGCAAGGAGTAGGCAGATTCAGGTCTTGCTACAGCTGGTCCGGATACGTAAGGAGTAGGCAGATCGAGGCCTTACGTATTCCGTCAGCTCCGGAGTTGCGTTCGCATTCCTCCGGCTAAAACCTTCCGCGACCACGACGCATCCGCGTACCGTGCGCGTAGGTACGAGTTCGTGCTAAAGACAATCCAGCCGTAGTGTAGCAAGTGCGTAAGTAACAATTAACACTGTCGTGTACCTCTAAAGACTTGATGTTGTTATTCTTATGTGCTTTGCAAACTATTAACAATTTCTGTATATATGTTTTCTGTATTTTATGTGTAATGCGATGTTTCTTTAATTGTATGTATATTTGTATGTCCATTCCTGTGTCTTGCAACTATATCGTCCAGCATCACGTGTATTGCGATGTTTATTTAATTGTGTGTTTATTTTGTTATATATATTTTGTGGTGATAATAAACAATTCGCCACATCTACAAACTTTTTCTTCACACAAGTGCAAGTGTTCATCGAGTGCGGGGTGGAACCAAACCCACCCCGACACAAAATAACAATTGGCGAGCCCAACGTGTATCATCAGCATAGAAGGTTCTATACCGAATCCATGCGCCCTGTGACAAGAAGTGCCAGCAACAAATCCGCAGATCTGGATCTGCAGTCAACAACATCCAGTTGCGCCCAAAAACAAACACTACCAGCAATGGAACAATTCCAAGGATTGGCGGAGGCATTGCGAGTTTTAACAATCAAACAAGAACCCCAGCTTCCCTTCTTCAGCGGCGACTAGCTGGAGGATCCAGCAAAATTCCCCGCAGCGATCGAAGGCGCGTACGAGGACTCCAGCGTTCGCCTAACAGCGGCCGCGTGGTGGAATGTCTACACTGGATTCGTGACGACATTCGAGGAATTCGGGACAGAATTCATCAACCAATACAATAGCGTCCAAGTAAAACGGACACTGACCGCACAACTGTATAGTAAGACACCGGGCCCATCTGAACCAGCGGGGGACTTTCTCCGGCGCAAACAACGCCTGGCAGTTCAACTCAGCATCGACGTAGAATCACACATTCCCCTGTCCATCAACTTAATGGTGCCCAAACTTCGATTACAAGTAAGGCCCCTGGCCCCGTCAACTATTTTGGGACTGCTCAAACACGCCGTCACGGCGAAATCGGACCTGAGAAAAGTGACGACTAGCAAGCCAAAGTCGGAAACGGCTACAACCGCATGAGTATTGACATCCGGCCCAAAGTGCCACTACTGCCCGGAAAACCATTTCCACCGAAGCTGTCCAGTCCTCGCCAACCAACGAGAAGCCACCAGTTCGAACCAGAAAAATGAGCAGAGGGTCGACCGCTCGCACGCGCCAGAAGGGCGGCCATAAACCAAGTGACTCCTAGCAACATCAGCGGGCTATCGAGGATAACTATCCACATCGACGGAGCCCCTCATGAAGCCTGCTGGATACCGCCGCTAAAGACAATCCAGCCGTAGTGTAGCAAGTGCTTAATAATTAACACTGTCGTGCACCGCTAAAGACTTGATGTTGTTATTCTTATGTGCTTTGCAAACTATTAACATTTTCCGTATATATGTTTTCTGTATCTTATGTGTTTTACTGTTTCATCTTGCATCACGTGTAATGCGATGTTTATTTAATTGTATGTATATTTGTATGTCATTTTTGTGCCTTGCAGCTGCACCGTCTTGCAGCACGTGTAATGCGATGTATACTTAACTGTATGTTTATTTTGTTAAATAATAATAATAATAATAATAATAATAATAATAATAATATTTATTCCATTATCTACATATGTACATATATTTACAATTTATAATATAATGGAATCTTAAGGTGAAGTTCAGTAGCCTGTTTTTCAACTCCACCTTAAATATGCTATAAACAAACTTAATTAAATTTCGTGCCTAAAATACCTTTTAAACTTATTATATTTTTTTGCTGTTGATGAGAAAGAGCCACTGAAATAATTGCAAACAAGCAGACAAGGACCACGTGAAGCACACTGGTTTTAAAAAAATGATAATTACTGATTATGAAATAAGTATTTAAAAAGAGCCGGTTTAAATCTTCGCAAAGATAAATTTTTAAAGCGTTTTGGCAAGTTATTTATCGCTTTCGCGACAGTGTAGGAAAATGACCTTTGGAAAAAAGCCAACCTGTGTTGAGGAACTGTCAGAGTCCATTTATGCCTCAGATTTAAATTATGTACATCTGTTCTGTAGGTAATTTTATTATAAAGGTAAGCTGGTTGCTTTTCGACAATAATTTTCATAAATAACGAGGAACTCTGAAGAAGTCTGCGGTTTTTCATGTTCAGCCACCCAGTGTCAGATAATTTATATGAGATGTGCTCGTATTTTCTGATCCCATGAACATATCTCAAGCAGGCATTTTGGACTCTCTGGATTCGTTTACTTGAATCTAGATCCAAACAGGGATCATACACTTCAGAACAGAACGTGAAATGTGATAAAACAAGAGTTTCACAAAGAATCGATTTTACTGCTTTATTGAGATATGATCTGTGAGGGTACAGCATTCTAAGATTACAGTATGCGTTTTGAATATATTTAGAAATTTGTTTTCTATACCTAAAGCTATTATCTAATATGAGACCTAGGTTTTTTGCTTCATCGACAACTGGTATAATTTTATTGTCAATGTGAATATTAAGTTGATTTTTCTTAAGCTCACATTCATGTTTATTTCCAAATATCAATACACAACATTTTTCAGGATTTAAAATTAAAGCATGTTTCCGGGTTGCGTCTGCGAGAGAATTCAGATCATTATTAATAATAGCAACTGCATCATTAAAATTTCCTGGTGGAAAGGAGTAGTAAACCTGTGTATCGTCTGCATACATATGAATGTTGCAGATTTTAACATAATCATGAAGCTTAATCGTATATATAGAGTACAACAATGGACCAAGAATTGATCCCTGTGGAACCCCTCTTTTGATAAATTTCAACTTAGATAAGAGTCCATCGACATTAACTTGTTGGCCCCTGTTGGAGAGATAATTTCTCATTAATAGAAGAGCGTTAGGACTAAGACCAATGTAGTATAATACAGCTAATAGCAATTCATGATTTATGGTATCAAAAGCCTTACTAAAATCTAAAAGAGTCAATACTGTAAATTTTTCATCATTGGATGCAGTTAGAATATCGTCTGTTATATTCAAAAGAGCAGTACAACAACTATGAAATGGTCTGAAGCCTGACTGTGAATCTGATAAAATATTATGAGCCTTTAAATGCTGACATAATTGCATATTAAGAATTTTTTCTAATAGTTTGGAAAGAGCTGGTAATATACTAATTGGTCTCAGATCCTTATACGTTTGGGGATTGCTTATTTTGGGCAGTGGAATTACAACTGCGTTCGTCCAACAACTTGGAAAAACTCATTCCGTTAAACAATAATTTAATATATGTGTTATAAATGGCAGTATATATGGACAACAAAGTTTAATCATGTAAATTGTTATTCCATCAACACCCGCTGCATTGCTATTTATACTTCGAACTAGTTTATCAACTTGGTCAACATTAACAGTAGTAAAAGAAAGATTTTCTGTTGTAAGTGCGTTATCACGATAATATTTAATAAGGTGCTCATCCGGATGTATATTGGGTATGGAATCTATAAAAAAGTCATTTATTTGCTGTGGATTTTTAAGAGTTTCTGGTATAGAATTTTGCTTATTAACATTTATATTTATCGATTTTAGTTCTTTCCAAATGCAATTTACACCCCCATTTCGAAGTTTAAAGTCGAAGTACGCCTTCTTTTCATTCTGAATGGCTAGATTAGTAAAGTTTCGCAAGGATTTGTAATATTCCCAATGCATAGGATTTTTAGTCTTGCTGAATTTAGATTTTGCCTTGTTTCTTAATTTCATTAATAGCTTAATAAATATTATCCGTTAACCAAGGAGCAGGTTTCCTTTTCATTTTAATAGTTATCCACGGGGCATGTTGATCAAATAGATTAATAATAGAATTATTTAGAAGGTTTATTTTAGCATCAATATCTCTCATATAGTAGAGTTGATGCAACGGTAACATTTGCAAATCTCTATAGAAATTATCAAAATTAAAATACTTAAAATTTCGAAAAGTACGTAATGTAGGATTATTTTTTTAAATTTATTAATTGATATTTTACAAAAAACTGCTTCATGATCAGATAACCCATCTTCACACGTACCAGATTCAATAATGCAGTTACTATCGGATGTAATTATGAGATCTATTACTGTACCGTTGTTTTTCGATATTCGAGTGGGATCTTTAATAAGTTGATCAAAACTTAATGAATCTAACATGTAATGAAAGTACTGCGTGGCTGAATTCGAAAAATTTGACATATCTATGTTGCAATCACCCAGACAGAAAATTTTAGTTGAAATCTCAGAGCACAAAGAAATGGATTCCTCGAGTTCGTCTATAAAAACTTTGTAATTAGTCAGCGGCGGCCTGTAGACCACTCCGAAGACATATGTTTCATTGTTAAGATTTACTGCCAGCCATAGCTGCTCTATATTGTCATTACTTTGAATAATTTTAGTGGTAATAGAATTTTTAACAAAAATAGCAACTCCGCCCCCACGATCAACACGATCTTTGCGAAAGATTTTATAATTTAAATAAATAGGAATACAAGGCTTCAGCCATGTTTCAGATATTGCTAAGATGTCGTAACTTTTTTCTTCAAGTAATGCATTAATTTCAGTAATTTTCGGTAAGAGTGATCTAATATACAACACTTAGGCAGTTGTCTACCCGTTTGCTGCTCATCACAACAAGTAACTTTGTTTACAAATAAATTAAATTTCAGAAATAACTAAACTATCAATACACCATAACAAAAACAAAAAACAACTGAAATCGCAATGCAAATGCTACAATAAATTCAAATAAAAAAAGCTTAGCCGCGCATGTATGGCTGAAAACCAAACTTACAAAAAGAAAATTCCGATTTTTAAAAAATCAAATATCTCGAAAACTATTCAAGATATCGTGAAATGAGTGACATATTTGGAATCAGGAGAGAAAACTCCATAAAATTGATATTAAAGCCTAAAATGTGAAAATTCGAACATTAAACTCGAATATTTCGAAAACGGGTTGAGATATCGAAAAGCGAGTGGTGGATTCGGATTCAGGGGACAAAAATACATAGGAATCCACCATCAGTTGTATTCTGCCTTAACGGGAACCGTGCGACAGACACACAGACACACAGAAAGAGCGATCATAGTAACCACTTACTTTGTAAGTTTGGTTGATATTTGCTATCTGACATAAAAATGCTGCACAAAACACTTAGCGTGAGATTATCGTTTATCGCCGCTGTTCCATAGCTTATTTTATGTATACTCAGGAAATCATTTGTTCCCGGACAACTTTTGAAATTGAGTATACGTAGTAATTTTTTGAATTCCCGAGTTTGTTTTAATAAAAAAGTTTTCATCACTTGTCCATACCTTGTTTCTTCCGTATTTTTCGATAGCACTTTTTAGAAGATACATACGACGTTTTGTGAGGTCTTCTCGAATAACGACGGAGGAATTTTTTAACTTCCTTTTATTAGTGTAAATCATTTTTTGACATCTCGGCGTACCAATTTTAGGATGATTGGCCGATGCGAACCTTCTCGTGCAGCAAGCCGATGACAGACGTCGATGTCGTTTTCGGCGAGATGGACATTTAACTTCTCCTCGCATAGGCTGCGTACGACATCATTAATATTCTCGTTGGGTTTTTAAGGTAAGCCGAATATTCTTTAGCTGTTCACCCGAGTATATTGTGGTCTAATAAACAATTCGCCACATCTACAAACGTTTTATTCACACAAGTGCAATTGTTCATCGAGTGCGGGGTAAAATCACACCCACCCCGACCACAAGATAACACTCCATCCATTCTGTTGCCGGTGCGTGTGGTTTTGATATACCACCTTGCATCAAGAGTTCTGTGAGGTGTTCTTCCTCCCCCTCTCACGCTTGCATCGTGCTGCGTAGACGGGGCCCGACTGCCAGGATGGCGTCCACACGCCCTGCTCAGCCGAAGCCGTCATCTTCGACGTCTCAGCCGAAGCCTCCGACCACTGCTACCCTTCAGAAAGTTACACCGCCCCATGCAGCATCTACGAAGAAGATCGTTAAACCTCCAACTGCTGCCTCACAGCGCGCTCCACCTTCCTATTCCGACACCATCTCCTTAAGGCGTACCCGATCCAAAGTTTCTATCATCAACGAGGATCCCAAGTTTCCGGTTTCCTCTCCCGTTGAAGAACTTATCGCATCTTCTCCTGCCTCGATTCAAGGCAAATCCCAACCCAATCCCAACTCCTGGACTGTCGCCTCCGGCAGGCGTCGTACCAGCTCTACGTCTTCGAACAGCTCCACTGGCCCAACTAAAATTAAAACCCGCTTAATTTCTGGTCTCCGGAAGGATGCTGCCACTCCAAAAGGCCTTGACACCTACCTCAGCAAAATTCCCGGTCTTATCATCAGTTTAATTTCCATCTTCAACAACGGCACTGCACGTGTCAGCTCTCCATGCCCCGACCTCGATTCAAACCCTCTCTCACCAGTTTGGCCATCCTATAAAAATTTCATCTTACCCCGGCCCAGATCGCCGCAACATCTCCCCTCGTCTTCTTTCTTTCTCCTGCGTCCTGCAAGGAGTAGAGTTGGACGTCTCCGCTAAAGACATGAAGGAAGCCCTCCGCCAAGCTGGCCTTGAATTCAATAATACCTGGCGCATCCGCTCCAAGGCTACTGACCAAGAAACCAAGTTGTTCCGAATCGTCACCAGCTCTCAATCCACCTTGAACACTCTCCTATCCAGCGGTTTACGAATGTTTTACCATTATTACCATGCAGAACCCTCCAATCCTCCCAAACCTCAACCAATCCAATGTGGCCGATGCCTCAAATTCGACCATGCGACCTCCAGCTGCCAAGAGAGGAACTCTGTTTGTGAAGTCTGGTGTGGGAACCACAACACTTCCTCCTGCAAACCCCATGCCACGCCCAAGTTCGGAAACTGCAATGGTGACCACGTTGCCTTTTCCGCGATATGCCCCAATCGCCCTGCTGAGGCCGCACCGGTCGACTCCACTGCTCCGCTGAAGACGGCTAATGCCCCCCTGAGGATTTCTCCAAGGCCGACGATCCCACTGTTCACAGAATCATCCGCTTCTTTATGAACACTCTCGCCAACCTATTCCCAGACCTGCGCGGTAGAATTCAGCAGGTCTTAAAGTCCCCAATCTTCCAATTCTTTGGCCTGCAGTTTGCGGCCTCCTATGCGGGCAACTAGCTGCACGTATCAGTGGTATAAACTGTTTCTTCTTCATGTCCACATTTCACGTCAATTTCGTTTATGGATCTACAAATCGCGACGATTAACACCAACGGCTGGACCAGGAAACGTCCTCTTATCGAGAACCTGGTTCAAGCTGAGAACATTCACTTCCTCTTTGTCATAGAGACCCATTTGAAGTCCTCACAATCTCTAACTCTTCCCAAATTCTAGATCTTTCGCAAAGATGGCCCCAGAGGAAGAGCAGGCGTCGCCCTTGCCATCGATGATCGCCTTCCATCTTCGTCCCGAGAACTTCCAGAGGAATTTTCAGACCTTCATTGTTGCGCGGCGATTCTTCCCACGCCTCTAGGCCCTATCTAAGTCTTCAGTCTGTACGTCCACCCTAATGATCCCCTTCCAGAAAACCTCCTGGAATTCGCCGCCGCTCACCGTAGATCCATTATCATGAGAGATTTCAACGCCAGAAACACTGCTTTCGGCGACACTGCCACAAACATCAAAGCAGCCGAACTTGCCAATTGTGTTCTTCTTCTGGACCTCTTTAGAATTCCCAACCAAGCTCCGCCATATATTTCCCATCTCGGATGCTCCATAATCGATCATATCCTCGTCACTGATCGACTGGCACCTCACTTCACTGCCGACGACTTTATAGGCACTTCTGTCACCAGCGAACACCTCCCTCTGGTAGCATCCACAAACATCGTGGCTTCTCCATCTCATCGCCAGGGTTTCAGAACCATTCTGGACTGGAACAACGCTCGTTGAGATGACTCTCGGGAGTTTCTAGTAGAAGATCGCTTCCAAAACATAGCCTCCCCCACCAACATCCAAGAAGTTGATGCCACTTTCGACCTTCTCTCCACTATCATCCAAGAGGTTGTTCATCTATCTGTTTCTAGCAAAGCCATCAACATCAGCCGTCCACCTCTTCCACCCCAAATCATTGCCCTCGCCCGCGAAAAACGGCGCATTTGTCGGCTTTTAACTCATACCAGAGACCCCCAAATCAAAACCCAATGGAATCGCCTCAACGCCATCGTTCGTCTCCAAATCACCAGATTTCGGGAACAGCGTTGGAGGACAATCTGCTCTGGCCTCGACTATCGTGAGGGGGCGAGATTCTGGAGGAAGCTGAAAGGCCTCACAGGGCAACGACGCTCTTCTGGGGTTCCGCTCCACCATGGTGGCGAGGTTGTGGTAGACCCTCAACGACAGTCCGACATATTTGCCGACACCTTGGAACAGGTTCATCAAGTTCCGAACGACCCCAACTTCTCTCATGCTAACTATGTCCAAGTTCATCGAACCCTTGCTGACAATCCCAGTATTCGTCGTCTTCGTTTCATTCCTCCAGCCCAGGCCATTCCTGACATCAACCTTCTTCTTCTCATCGAGGAGCAGGAAGTCTTCGACGCCCTGGTCTCTGGAAAGAACACCGCCCCCGGGAACAACGGGCTCACTCGCCGAACTCTTCGCCAACTTCCCGCTGTAGCTACCAAGCTCCTCACTCTGCTTTTTAACTGCTGCCTCCGTTCCGGCCACTTTCCTCCGGCTTGGAAAACAGGCAACGTGGTGATGCTACCGCAGCCCCGCAAGGATCCCAACCTTCCTTCATCGTATCGCCCTTCTCAATGTTCTGGGCAAAAGCTTTGAAGAGATCCTTGCTTCCAGGTTTCGACAATTTCTGGAGGGTCAGAACGTCATTCCCGACTTCCAATATGGTTTTCGCCTTCAACGAAGCACCACCAACCTTTTGCTTCAGCTCCAAACTGACGCCACTCTCGCCATCAACTCCGATCAATGCCTCCTCGCTGTCATGCTGGACATTGAGAGGGCCTTTGACTCAGTCTGGCACGCCGGACTGCTGAAAAAGCTTTTGAACTTTTACGTCCATCCTTTCTTTGTCCTTATTATCAACAGTTACCTATCCTCCCGCCAACACCAGGTCACAATCCGCGGAAAAACCTCAAGACCGTTCTCCCCAAGAGCCCGAGTTCCTCAAGGATCGATTCTCGCCCCTCTGCTCTTCATCACCTTCTGCGCCGACATTCCTTTACCGCCCAATCCAAGAGTCCAACTTTTTCAGTACGCAGATGATACCGCTATCTGGGTCAAAGGCATCAGCAGCGCCAGTGCCTCCAACCTTTTGTCCCCGTCACTTCTGATCCTCGAACGCTGGTTTCAGCGCTGGAGGATCAAACCCAATCCGAACAAAACCCAGACCATCTTGTTTAAAAACCCAATGCATCACAGCAGACCTTCACTGGACCCTAACAACGTCGCCTTGACATTATTGAACTCTAGGCTAGAGCTTTCCACTTCAGTCATCTATCTGGGAGTCCATTTTACTTCCACCCTAAACTGGCTCCCCGAGCTTCAAAGATGCCTCGACTCTATTCAGAGAAGGAGTGTCATTCTCTCCGTGCTCCGAGACAGCTTTGGAGGCTGTCACCCTCGCACCCTCATCCATACCTACAAGACATTTATTCGACCCATTATTGATTACCGCTTTATCTGTTTCAGCGCTCTACCTCGCTCCAGCATGAAGAGGCTAAGGGCAAAGGAGAGGGTCGTCGCCAGGAAGATGCTGCACCTGAACTGGTTTCATCCCTCTCAGGAGGTTTGCGACCTTGATGGCATCCCTCCTATAGACGGCAGACTTTCTGAACTCCGAGGCCTATTCGTGCAACGAGCGATAGAGCAGGACCATCAGCACACCGTCACCATCCTCAGGACTCCAGCATTCCAAACCAGGAGACCCAGGACGAAGAAGAGGTTTCCCCCCGCCATTCTTCTCGGCAACGTCGAAGATCTTCCCGAGGAGTTCTAGGACATATTAGAAAACGTTCCCCTCAACCTCCGATGATCCCGACGCCACTGTAAATTGTCTTGTATACAGGGTGTTAGTAAATAAGTGCGACAAAAGTAAGGGGGTGATTATGCATGGAAAAATAATGCTATTTTGTTATATAAATGTATATTCGCAAATGCTTCGTTTCCGAGTCACAGTTTGTTAAAGTTTTTCTTAAAAATTGATAATTTTTTTATTGCTCTGAAACCAGTCAAGATATGCAAATGAAGTTTAGTGGGTTTTAAGAGGTACTTATAGCGCATTCTTTGATATGCAATTAAGAATTTTATATTCATCATTGGCGCGCATACGGGTAATGATCCCGATATTTTTATAGAAAAAAATGGTACGCCACTGAGATATTTCAAAATAAAAATTATTTTTGAATTTCTCGTTCAATTTGTGACAAAAAAGCTTTCTTGTCATTTTTTTGTAGGTAGCGCCATTTTTATGCAAAAAATAAGACATCTTAACGCGTATTTTTAATTTCTATTAATACATTATCAAGAATTAACTAATACAGTAACATTAAACCAGAACAGTAACAGCAAATAACACTAATATTAATATTTTTTAAATAGGTGCAAAACTAATGAGGAAAGCTAATTTGACGTTTTGTCAAAATAGTCGTATTTATAGTACATAAATGTTGACAGTGACCTACTAGATAATGCATTACGAGTAGGCAGTAGAAGTTAAAAATACGCGTTAAGATGTCTTATTTTTTGCATAAAAATGGCGCAACCTACAAAAAATGACAAGAAAGTTTTTTTGTCACAAATTGAACGAGAAATTCAAAAATAGTTTTTATTTTGAAATATCTCAGTGACGTACCATTTTTTTCTATAAAAATATCGGGATTATTACCCGTATGCGCGCCAATGATGAATATAAAATTCTTAATTGCATATCAAAGAATGCGCTATAAGTACCTCTTAAAACCATATATATAATACACATATATTGCTGGTAGGGCCTGAAAACTTCAGAAAACATTACGGCGCCGACATAGTTTCACTTAGAGTATAATGCGTCTCGTGCGCATGTGTGAGAACTCGAACTCCGCCTTTAGAAGCGAATTTTAAACTTGACCACTTCCCCATTGGGCGGACGACGCCGCCGCGCTTGCGCACATCTCACCGTATACATGAAGGAGTTGGTTGTGTATCTCACTTCATCGGCAAGTTTCCCACTTATAGCCGCTAGCAATATAGTAAGTATTAGATATATGCTTAAAACCCACTAAACTTCATTTGCATATCTTGACCGGTTTTAGAGCAATAAAAAAATGATCAATTTTTAAGAAAAACTTTAACTAACTGTGGCTCGGAAACGAAGCATTTGCGAATACACATTTATATAACAAAATATCATTATTTTTCCATGCAGAATCACCTCCTTAATTTTGTCGCACTTATTTACTAACACCCTGTATATTTTGCGTAGGTACCCAATCTGGATTATCTACATCTGTAGATTTTGCAGGCTTTCCTAAACTTATAAAAATCAAGTACTAATAAGAGAAATTAATAATGTCGCAATGCTGTTGTGTATTTCTTGGTACAAAAATTCAAAAACTGGAGCACAGCTAGCAAGGCAAGTAGTACGGTTTTTATAAATTACCTGTTAGAAAATGTTTAGAACACACACGTCCATATTTTAATTTGCTTTCGGTAAGATCTTGTCTTTTGAAAGAGTTGACCCATTGCTGCCTTCTATTTTAAGAAAATCTGATTCTTGTCCCCTATCGGTATTTATAGAAGGAATTCTGTAAAAATGTACATCTTTATCTCGTAGAGATGTACTACCACAACCCACAACAATGCAAAACGGCATTCTATAAATGTATTTAGTTTTTAAAGTAAAAAAACGATCGTTAAGAATATGCACAACACTGTTTAAAGCACCAAATACACACCCACGTGTCAATGTGTATACTCCAAACTGAATGACCTTGAAACTCTGACGTCACACGCAGATGCCTAATGAGCAAAATAAAATTTCAGTATCTTATGATGGGACAAATTGGAGAAAATCATTGAAAAAGTTATTGAACAATTACTATACCAAGAAAATTGAGAAAGGGTGGAAAGAAGAAATAAGTCAACTAAAGGAATCGATGCAATATATGTCGGATTGCTTTGAAGAACCAAAGAAAAAATATGAAGAAACGATGAACGAAGTAAAGAAGATACACCGTGACAACAGTATACTAAAGGAAAAGGTTAACTGATTGGAAACACGCCTCAATGATGAAGAGCAAGAAAAAAAAGAAAATAACATCGTAATCTCAGGTATTTCGGAACAAAACATGCAAACAAATAAAACCGTACTAAAGATCTTAAGTGCTATGAAACTGGAAATTACTAAACTAGATATTGTTGAGTGTAGAAGAATTGCGGGCAAGAAGGAAGGTCCAATCTTAATAAAACTACAAAAAAAGCAACACAAAATTGATATATTAAAAAATCAAACAAATAAAAGGAATCAAGGAAACAGAGTGCGGATTGCATGGTAACAGTCGAATATACATCAACGATTATATAACAAGACACAATCAAGAAGTATTTAAAAAGGGCCGTGAAAAAAAGAAAGAGATGAACTCTATAAATCGGCATACTTTGTTGGAGGATGCACATACATAATAAAGGAAGATAATGCTAACCCAATTAGAATTAGAAGAGTAGAGGATTTGCAGGACCTGTAAAATAAATTAGTACGTAATTATTTAAATTAGGTATAAGGAAATAACAAATTTATAATAAATGTTTAATTTAAATCGATCAAAAATGGATTCTAGAAGTAATAATCATTTCTTGAAGATATTATACATAAAGATAAGAAGCATTAGAAATAAAATTGAAGAATTACAAAATATGATAGACATGCAAAATAGCGAAATTCACTTATTAGTATTGACAGAAACCTGGCTATATTTTGAAGAAACAAAGTATATCGATTTTGAAAATTACATAGCGGTACACAATTGTAGAGAAACAAGAGGAGGAGGCGTGGCAACTTATGTAAGAAAGGAATTAGAGTTAACAGACTGCAACAAAATTGGAATACACATTAATCATATGGGCATTTCAGTTGTGGTGATCTACATACCACCGACGAGTAATATAAACAACTTTATTAAACAATTGGATGGTCTGTTAGAAAAATACAAGAAAAAGTGTATTGTAATAGGTGACATGAATATCAATCTATTAAATGACAATCAATATACTTTTGAATACAAAAATATAATTCAAATAAATGGATTTAAAATAAGAAACGACATAAATGTAGATCAACCAACAAGAATAGGTAACACAAATAGTAGTATAATTGATCATGTCTTGAGTAATAGAGGACTGAACTGTAAAATATAACTTACGGATAATTGCATATCAGATCATAAAGTGATGCTAATTGAAGTAACAGAGAAGATAAAAATAAAAACTGCTACAAAAATAACCAGGAAAAATATCGACAGTGAAAGATGGAGAAGTAGGATCGCAGATGCAATGAGACGGGAACATCGACTCGTTTGTAGAACTAACCAACCTAATAATTCAAGAAAAAAAGGCTTGTACAAAAGAACATTCTATAAAAATTAAAAATAATAAATGGTTTACAGAAGAGCTAAAACAAAAAATAAAAACACGAGACCACCTGTATGAGAAAAAGAAGTTGCTTGGAAATAAGGTTA
Source organism: Agriotes lineatus (assembly GCA_940337035.1). Taxonomy (NCBI): domain Eukaryota; kingdom Metazoa; phylum Arthropoda; class Insecta; order Coleoptera; family Elateridae; genus Agriotes; species Agriotes lineatus. Next base: position 160,315 of record CALNHX010002184.1, read on the forward strand.
CTGAAGTAGAATTCAACAAATCCAAAAACGAAGTAAACAAGCTAAGAAAAAAACTCGAACAAAAATGGGCAAAGAATAAATTCGAAGCAGCTAAATTTGATAAAAGAAAATTTTGGGCTGTCATAAATACGCTACTAACAAAAGCAAAAACAAGAAACACTAATAATATAGACCAAATTCAAGCAACTGACGGAACAATAATAAATGAACCGGAGAAGATGGCCAAAGTCTTTAATGAGCGAAAAAATCGCAGTAAATATAAACAATACAAACAAAGAAAACACAAATAAAACCATCTTTCTTACACCATGCACTAAAGCAGAACTAACCACCCTTGTAAACTCCTTCAAAAATGGAAGCTCACCAGGAACAGATGGAATAACAAAAAAAGATATAGTGATATTATTTGATAGCATTGTCAAAAAACTGCTTGAACTAATTAACAAAGTGCTAAATACAGGACAATTCCCAACACAACTAAAAACAGGAAAAATATTACCAATTTATAAAAACGGTAAACATGATGAACTTGGTAATTACAGGCCTATATCATTATTAAGTATATTTTCCATAATAATTGAGACTGTTCAATTCACCTGTCATCCGTCAAAAAGTGACCAATGAAAATCCAGAATTCTGACGTTTCTTGACCAATCAAAAAAATATCAGTGGATATATCTTCCTAGAAGGTATTCAAGTGACTATTTTAAGCAAATGCGATTTGTATTAGAAAAAGTCAATATTAGTGTTCTGTTACTATAGAAATTGCGTAGTTTGTTGCTAGATTTACTGAAAACTAATTTGAAAAGGTAGTTTGGTTCATTAAATAGTCCCTCGAATACCATTCTTAGTCAAAGTTAAGTAGATTATTTTTGCGGTGGTATCACTACTCATGTCCATTGCGCTTGGGATTAGGACTCGTGCTAGCGCACTCGTCCTAATCGTACCAAAGCGCAATGGACATTCGTGACACCACTGCAAAAATAGTCGACATAACTTTGACTACTCATGGTATTATAAGTGAAAATTATAAAAACAAGATTAGTCAATTTTATACAAAATACTATCAAATTTGATGACTATCAATATGGGTTTCAAGCACAAAGTGCCACTCTCAGCGCAACCACCGATTTCTTAGAATATATAACACAGGAAATGAATAAAAATAAGTTTGTGATAGTGGTTTTTGTAGATTTAAGAAAGGCGTTTGACACTGTAAACATCGATATACTACTGAATAAACTCCATAACATGGGCATAAGAGGAATACCACATGACCTATTAAAATCATATTTAGTCGGAATAACTTGCTCTAATTCAGTCCCGTCTGATGTCTCGCGAAGTACTTTCTCATGCACCGATTGACTGATATCAACATCCATTTTATAAATGATCCGCTTTTTATGAGCCATTTTGGAAGCCTCAATCACGAATACCATCTCCGAATTCAATGACAAGTGATTTGAAAGTCGCATAAAGATCTGTCAGGAAAAATACCTTTTTTTTTTCGATAATTTCCTCTTCAATGATTTCCGAGATGTCTTGAACGCGGCTTTGTAAATTTCGCGGGTATCGTGCCAAACTTCTTGTTGTTTCGCATTGTCACTCTTCTTGATGGCGTACAAGTACTTATTTCGAAACGTTGAGTAACACACCCGATTATAGGCGATTGTTTCGCGCATTTCAATATCACCAAGTACTTTTTCGTCCTGCAAGCCAATAGCGTACATTCGAATGTTACTCCGTGTACTTTCCGAAGGGCATATCATTGTATATACCCTCTTCTTCCATACAGTTTTCATCCGCCAGAGCAGAAAGTGCAGGGGAGATTTTTATTTTTCTTCTTTACTTGGAAATCAGAAGAATCCAGCGGCGGTTTCTCTGTTTCCATCACTGTTGGTGAAGATGCGCGAAGCGACATCGGTGGATTCATGGTTTTGAAGGCCGCAGGTGTGGAGGTCGTTGTTGTTTCAGACCTTCCAGGTTCATTCTCAAGATCTCCAAGTGTGGATTTCGACGTACTAGGCTCTGGGTTTGCATCCTCAAAAATTTCCTACAATAAGTATACAGTGTTAGTGCAACGCGGGCTAATTGGTCTTATTATCACTGCGTGAACTGTATTCATGTTATTTTGAAAATTCATTGACAAACGATTTTTCCTACATTTCATTTGCATATTAAAAGATTAATGTCTTTTTTTAAATATTGCAAAATAATCCACAAAGTGGACTTCAATTTCAGAAGTCAGGAAAAATAATACAGTCAAATAGATAAGATTGGGAATTTGAATTGTACTTGGTGAAAAAACTGATCCCAGGTGCAACGTCATTCACTCGAGCTGGTGGATTATCCTCGTCTACCTGAGGAGATGAATTTCCTGGAATGTCACGTGCGTTTTCGTCTCTTTGTGTAGGATCAGGTTTCTCGGTAGAGGCAGATGTGCTGAACTGTAACATTTGTGAACAAGATATTAAAACATACTCTTACACTTTCTATAATCTTTTTATATACTTACACTTGCATTCGAAGAAGACGACGCTTCGACTTCATCTTGGTGATTCCGTTTCAAAACCGAAAATTTCCTGTAGCACTGATAGTGATATCCGAAATTCTCACTATTCCACGATTCAAGGATAAGTCGCCGTGTTTGAATTTTTTCTTTTTTCTGTAGGCGAGAACACTCAAACATTTGTTCAAAGTACTTTCGGTAAATTATGTAACACCACTACATTTCTTGCAAATGAAACGAAGCATTTTTTGAAGAAGTAAAATACGTAGATTACAAAAAAGGACAGCGATGCAACCGTTGCTGACAGCTTCTCAAACAAAAGTAAGCATAAAGCATACCGATGAATGGGCTTTGTGGGTCTTTTTGTACCCTCTAGCCAATCAGCATGTGCTACTTGTGAATAGCACAGCCGGTGTCCAACATTGTAAGTTGGAAAATAAATTTCAAGTTCTGCTTAAAAATAGCTCAAAAATCTTTGTTTCAGGTAAAATACTTCTAATATGTTCAAACAATCCCTGTCGTGATAAATAAATGGCATGTTTCATTAAAAATGCGAAACAGATTCGTACGTGCTGTGAAAAGACCTAAAAAAGTGGCCCAAAAATGAATGATCTTGGAATAATTGATAGAATCTAATTTGTTTAAACAATGATCCCAAGTGTTGTTTGAACGATAGAACTAATTCATTCTCAATTGGAATTAAAGGCATGGAAAGTATGAAAAATCGGAATATATCACATAAAAAATAATATTTCATTTGTTTAAACAATCAACGCTATTGAAAATTGATTGCAAATTAGAATGTCACTCATATTTCATTACTACAATTCGAAAAAAACTGGATTAATGCCGATAAATCCGAATGGACATGCGAAATTCGGTTGCGATAATCGCGACTTTCAAATGCTGCTGCTGCCATTTTCTTCACTTTTTGGAAAATGCAGCAGTGGTTTTTCTTACACATAAATGGATGATCTTTCAGATAACGTTTGAATTTTTATGAAGTTTGATGATACTAGAAAATAGGATCCAAGAGATCACTAATCTCCCTGCTGCCGCTGTTAAGAATTCTCACAGGGGTTGGCAGCACTGTTTTCTCCTATAGCCCTACCCCTCCCCTGTCTCGAGGAACCATCGGAAGTTCCTGGAGTTTTATGATAATAGATATTTAAAAAAAATTAAGGCGTCGTTCGGTCCACGCGTGGCAGCAGTGTCGTTTTGTGTTCCCCCATCAATAACGTAACAAATTATATATTGTTATGATACACTAAGGGTAGTTGCAAAATAAAAATATAAAATTGATAAATTTGGAAGATTATTACAATCAAAATTTGAGGTGTTTAGATAAGATTGAGTGTTAATTTCAAAATGAATAATGAAAATTAATTGAGACAATGAGTAAGGTAATTTGATAAGTAAATAGCAATTGAGTATTCAATTTTGATGGTTGAGTTCAATTTTAATAAAGTTTGAAGCCAAGGTTACAATTGACAAATGTGCTTATGATAATAAAGAATTGTAGCATGTAATAATAGGACATTAATATTTTTAAGAAGGCAAGAAGAATTGTAACTACGAGAGATATACAAATTTGTTTAGTTAGTTAAAATAAACAAACTGATAGAAAATGTATATTGAATTTTGATATAACTAATTTTGAGAATAAAAAGTTTGAAATTATGCTTTATTTTCATAATTATTTGGTAAAATACAAAATAAAGGGGCTATTAACAAATCTACGTGGTGAAAATATGAAAATATAGCCTGGAACTAATGGGGCCATACAATCGGTGAAGAGATTGTGCAATACAGTGAATTGGAAATAAATAACACAGAAGATTACATTATTTGAAGGGGTTTGGATTTATTGATACATGCAAGATATAATTAGGATTCATTGGTGACTTTGGTGGTTGCATGGAAGACGGGTCAAACTTTTAAAAGGAAGTTGTCGGAATTAGCTGCTTGATTTGGACAGTTCTGTGGGTGTTGCTGAATACAGAGTACTATCTAAGGAATAAAGGCTAGATTGGGATCATATGTAATACTGAAACTTACCAGGAATCGATTGGAGTGACGGTGACATTGATAAAGGGATCAGCACTGGATTCTACAAACAATAGGAGTTATTGACAGGTTAGATGCGGTTTGAAGGTTGACGGACCATCATATTTGTGACTATTGGAGGAATCAGATTACTAGATTGGCGAACCACCCTGATAAGAGTACTCAATTGAAATAATTAGTTAAAAGTAAAATTTAACATAATTGATTTGAAAAAGAAATTAATAAAGCGCTAGCTCAAAGTGGAGCTACTGTAATATATATGACCTTGAAGTTTTATCACTAGACCTAGTGTCATCGCTGCTCGTACTATCATCTTTACTTCAATTTACCAAACTTTTCGTCCCATATTCATGTAACAACTAGAGATCTTGTATATAGTTTACTAAGAATTGGGCAAATAGCCTGAGTTGACAAACATTTTTTATCCAAATTAAATATTTGACATATAAATTAATGTAACCCAAACATTCTATTAAGAAAGAACAATTTCAATCCTTCTTCAACACACTTGGACCCAGATTTATAGCAGGAGGTGATTTTAATTCAAAGCACCAGGAATGGGGATCTAGAGTGACTCTAACCCGCGGTAGAAATTTACTCTCCGCAATGGGAGAAAATAACCTACAACACCTCTCAACTGGAGAACCTACATACTGGCCATCAGACCCCCAAAAAACTCCAGACTTATTAGATTTCTGTGTCATCAAAGGTATATCTAAAAATTACTTAAAAGCAGCCTCATGCTTAGACCTGTCCTCAGACCATTCTCCGGTGCTCATCACATATTGTACCCAAATTGTCAAACTTCCAAAACCTCCCAAACTCCACAACAAGAAAACAAACTGGGACTATTTCAGAGAACTTGTGAACGAGAGAGTGAATTTAAAAATACCACTGCAAACAATCGCAGATATATATGAAGCCACTGAACACATTAACACCGTAATACAACAATCGTCATGGGATTCCACACCTGACTCGCAAGAATCGATGATTCAAGAATCTGTCCCCATACTTGTCAAACAGAAAGTTGCAGAGAAGAGAAAATTAAGACGGACTTGGCAAAGCACTAGGCATCCTAGAGATAAAACAAAGCTCAACGCTGCAGCACGTGAACTGAAATCACTACTACATAGACTGAAAAACCAGGGAATTCAAGACTACTTGTCAAAACTAACACCTACTGCCGATACTAACTACTCACTATGGAAGGCCACAACAAAGCTAAAAAGACCCCAACTAGCTATCCCGCCAATCCGTACGCCAAACGGTACCTGGGCAAGGAACTCAGCCGAAAAAGTAAATACTTTTGCGAATTACCTGAAAAATGTTTTCCAACCTTACCCCTCAACCATCCCAAATGAAGAGGAAGAAGAAATTCGGCAATTTATTGAAGCACCAAACCAAGCCTCAGAAAAACTTAAAAAAATTAAAATGGAGGAAGTAAAAAACGTAATAAATAATTTAAAAATAAATAAGTCTCCTGGTTATGATCTGATAACAGCTAAAACACTAAAGGAACTACCTGAAAACGGTCTCAGAGCTTTACTGTTTTTATTTAATGCTATTTTGAAACTGGAAACCATCCCAGATCAATGGAAAATTGCCCAAATAATTATGATTTTAAAGCCAGGGAAAGACCCTAACGTCATATCATCTTACCGACCTATCAGCCTCCTCCCGATACTTTCCAAAGTCTTTGAGAAGCTCATCCTGCAAAGATTAAAACCAGTCATTGAGGAAAAAAACCTACTACCAAAACACCAGTTTGGTTTCAGAGACCAACACAATACAATACAGCAAGTACACAGAGTAGTGACCAAAATAAACCACGACCTACACTTAAAAAACTACTGCTCCGCAGCATTTCTCGATGTTAGCCAGGCCTTCGACAAAGTCTGGCTAATTGGCTTGCTATACAAAATTAAAAGAACCCTACCACTCAGTTTCTTCAATATACTTAAATCCTATCTAAGCAATCGATTTTTCCAAGTGAAACTTGAAGAAGAGCTGTCAGCTCTGTATCCCATCCAGTCAGGTGTACCACAAGGCAGCGTTCTAGGTCCCACACTCTACCTGATATATACATCAGATATCCCAACTACCAGACAAACCATGACAGCCACCTTCGCGGATGACACCGCTGTGCTTGCTTCCCACAATGATCAGCGTATTGCATCACAACTTCTTCAAAATAACCTAAACAAAATAGAAACCTGGATGAAAACCTGGAGAATTAGAGTCAATGAAGACAAATCTGTGCATGTGACGTTCACACTGCGCAAGGAAACCTGCCCTCCTGTCACATTCAACACAAAACAACTACCACAGGCAGATAATGCTAAATACCTGGGCTTGCACCTCGATAAACGATTAACCTGGAGAACACATATCTGGAAAAAACGTAAACAGTTAGATTTAAAGTACCGAAAAATGTACTGGCTCCTTGGTAGAACTTCCCAACTTTCTGTAGACAGCAAGCTACTACTGTATAAGGCCATTCTAAAGCCGGTGTGGACATATGGGATCCAGCTGTGGGGATCAGCCAGCAATTCTAATCTTGAGATCCTCCAGAGATTCCAAAACAAGGTCATCAGGAACATCATCAACGCACCAAGATATGTACCCAATTGGGTCATACAACAGGATATCCCTATACCAACAATAAAAAATGAAATAGTGACCCACAGTGTTAAGCATCGTGATAAGCTCAGTGCGCACACTAATGAACTCGCAGCAAATCTACTGGACAGACCATATGTTAAAAGACTCAAAAGACTCGATCCACTTGATCTGCCTAACAGGTTCAACTAGACCAAACTTCCAAATGTTACAACCATAACAGCTTTATATGTTAAATTCAATTAAGGTAGAGTGCTCTCACTGGAGTGTTCTCTCACATGTTATTAATGCATTAAACAAACCATTTACTGAATATTATTTTATATAATAGATTGTAAATATTCATTGATGTTAATAAAAAAAAAAAAAAAAAAATTAATGTAAATTAAACACTGTCCAATTTTGACATGAGCCTGAAGATGGTTTAACTGATAAACCGAAACATGTAGCGTATGTAAAAAATATGTTAATTGTTATGAGGAAGACTGTGTTTAATTTACATTAATTTACTGAATCACCTCATTGTGCGCATGGACCAGATCCTGCATTTTTATTTGACATATGTCGAACAAAGAGGTTATGGCAACCAATCTAGCTAACTTGCTTTTGATGAGAGAGTTTTCACAGTATTGATCATTCTTAGGATCTCTAGAACCGACTATTAGGAATATACGGCCGATTTAGTTAAAATTTAGATTTGCATGTGTGAATCTATCGGTCATAACATATTACAAAATTTGTAAAAAAGGCACTTTTATCACACATGCCTTGTAAAAAATGATCCAAAGCAATCAAAATGTATCCTGTTGCTTGCCTAACTCTTAGTAACCTATATACAGGGACGCTAGTAACAACTTCCTCTTACGTTAATTATTTTATGAAAATCAAATAACAACAAAACTGTTATCACCTTCTCATGGCAATCTACCCGTCAACATTTGGACGAAACTGAGATGGATCGAAGATAGTATAGTCACCTGGTGTAGCAAATATAGCGCACCAAGCATACATAGCGTGGCCCTCTGTGTGACCTCAACATAATCGGGGAAAAATCCTGCTCTAAGGGTTTATAAAATGCTTCGAGGTATCAAAAACTTTGTTTTATCAAAATTCGTATTATCGAGAGATTTGTATATGAGAAACTATAGTAATTAGGTTGGTATTGTAATGTCGAGATATTCGATTTATTGAAGTTTGAGATATGGAAGTTCGACTGTATTTAGCGGGTGTTACATATTTGTGTGGTTAGGGGTTTTTAACGAATTATGTCCTCATCAGTTGTTGTACATCTTTTTTGTTATTGACAAACAAGATCATTTGACCTTGTACATTTATACCAAATTTCTATCGTTTTATCTTTTTAAATACTTCTTCAAGGGTACTTGTAATGAAAGTTTGGAGATATAGGATCGCCTTCTCTATAACCCTTCTTTTAGAATGAAGTTTTAATTTCACTCTCTCACTATCTTTGTTTTCCCATTTGTGTAAAAATCACAAATTAGTCTAATATACATTGAATGTAGTTTTTGGTAGATGAAGTCATGTTCAATTGTATTTTTCTATAATTTAATTTATACTTGTACCGGGTGACTATAAATGATTGTGATTTTTTTTCTTAGGTTTGCTCTGTTTATGTTGGTGGTACTGTAAGTCTGTGTCAAATTTGAGGGTAGCAGATTAGGTTTTGCGTCAGTTTTGACATAAAATGATGCAAAACCTATTCTGCGAACATTGAATTTGACATAGACTTACTTACAGTGCCACCAACATAAACAGTGCCAACCCAAGAAAAAAAAACACAATCATTTATAGTCACCCGGTAGTTGGCCCATTGTACTTGATTTTTGTTTAACAGCTTGTTGACTCATCATACCTATATAATAATGCACAATACTACATGCCATGTTAAACAGACATAAGTACCATGGTTGCATTCGACGGTTACTATTTTCGGGTTTTTGTCAACAAACTTGCCAATACTTTTAATAGTGATATTATCACAGAAAACAATTACTTATTATGCTTATTTGTTGTATTTTTTAAAACTATGGATGCAACTACATTTCATTTAATGATAAGGAGGGTTTATCATTTCCTTGCTGAACGAGTCCAAACAATCCGTTTAAACCCATCTTTACAAATCAATTTTCCAAGGTCGTCGACAATGCAAGTTTGGGTGGCATTCGTGACAGGAAGATCTGCACGCATCTCATACTTACACTTGAAACTTTAAATGCAGCATGTGCCGCGGTCTGCAGCTAGTGTTTTTAATATTATTGTCAATGAATCTTATATTGCTGACATCAGACTTATTGGTCAGTAATTATTTATTCATCTAGTTTTCTTCTGTTTTTAGAGTAAAATTATTGAGGAATATTTCCAATTCTGCGATTTTCCTGATTTCACTACTTGCTCGTATAGAAGCCTTAATTCTGTTATTAAACTTTTTTTATTAATCTTCCTGTTATTTCATTTTCACCAGGTGTTTTGTCATTTTCCAATGTTTTTTCTTTTTTTATATATTTTGTCGTTTATATACGAGGTCTGATAAAAAAATACGGTGAATAATTTTATTACAAACAAAGTAATAAGTTTACATGGAAATGGAATTAATCTCCTTCAAAGTACTGTCCTTGGCTAGAGATGCACTTATCCCAACGTTGAATCCATGACTGGAAACATTTTTGGAAGGGCGTTCAGCTGCTCTTTCGTGGCCATCTCGATGTCAGGAGTGGTGTCAAAACGTTTTCCTTTTAGCACGGTTTTTTTTTTTGGAAGAGCTAGAAATCGCATGGTGCTAAATCTGGTGAGTAAGGTGGATGTGGACACACAGGAAGATTTTTCTCAGCCAAAAACTCGCAAATCACAAGCGACGTGTGGCACGGCGCATTGTCCCGATGAAGAAGGAAGCCATTAGCACATTTTTCTGGTCTCTTTCTTCTGGTCTCTTTCTTCGTATATCGTTTAGCAAACGTTGCAGTACCCCTTTGTAAAATTCGGAATTTACAGTTGTTCCCCTTGGAACGAACTCTGATTGCACTATGCCCTCACTATCGAAAAAACAATGAGCATAGTCTTGATGTTCGACTTTGACTGACGTGCTTTTTTAGGGCGAGGGGTTTTCCATTGGGAATTCTGCATTTTCATCTCAGGGTCATAGCCATAGACCCAACTTTTATCTCCAGTTACAATTTTGGCCATGAAATTCGGATGTGCTTGAAGATGATCCTTCAATTCCGTGCAAACTGAAACACGATTTTCCTTCTGTTTGTCAGTCAAAAGTCTGGGAACAAATTTTGCACTCACTTGTCTCATTTGCAAATTATCGGTTAAAATGCTTGGCACAGACCCGTAAGAGATGTTACCTTCTTCAGCAAGCTCTTGAATAGTTATTCGTCTGTTTGCACGAACAATTTTTGCCACTTTTTGCACGTTTTTGTCTGTTTTTGAGGTCGATTGGACGTCCTGACCATTGCTCGTCTTCAACCGACTCATTCCCGTTTTTAAATCGCTCATACCACTCTCAGCGGATCAAGCTATCGGACATATGACATGAAATGGATGTAGCATCATCAGTTGCGGCTTTAAAAATTCTTTCACCGTATTTTTTTATCAGACCTCGTATTTTAGTGTATTTTCACTTTTTTATCAATTTGTTTTTTCATCTTTCTTCCATTTTGACAATCTTACAGATTATATCATCGTGCATCGTGGATATTCAATTTGTTCACATCTCCTTTTGTGGTTTAGATTTTGTTTGAACTTTTCTTTATTATGATTTGTTGAGAGCAAATTGTTTTGTTTGTATCTTTGTATATTTTATTTATCTTTATTTTTGTTTGAACTATTTTATGAGCTATCGTGTCATGAAATATTTTATATTGTTGTTATAGTGCGTTAAAACAAAAATTTATCGAGAGAACTTGGAACTAGATTTTGTGTTACAACTGCATGTCGGTGATTTTTACATTGCTCTACTCAGAATTAATATTTTTGTTGTCATTTTAATAGGATGTTATATTACAGCCTATTTAACTTTTTCAAGTTTCTCTGTTCCAGTGGGAAGCTAAAGTTGAAAGGGGTCAGGAAAGCTTCGATAAAATATCAAAAATGATCAAAATGGAGATGGAACGATTTGAAAAGTCTCGCATCAGTGATTTCAAAAACATGTTCATCAAATATTTAGAAAATCACTTGGACCATCAAGCCCAGGTAAGTTAACTATTATTAAAAATGAAAGTATCACTTGAACATTTATTATAGTTGGTCAAATACTGGGAGGCTTTCTTGCCTGAAGCGAAAGCGATTGCTTGACTAGAGGACATTTGCAAAGATTAGCAGGGCCGACATTCCAACTGGAGATTCCCACAGTTCTAGCCTGTATGTAACAGATTTTGTATCCTAATGTATATATTTTATACTCACATTTTCTTAAACGCTTGGAGAATATTTGTATTTTTGTTTTCTATAAAATGTTTATGAATGTATTGTTATATGATTATTTTTAGTTGTACCTGGTGCATAAAAGTTAATTTTTGAGCTCGAAAATTTTTATTTATTAAAATTGAAACACATTTGATCCTGCATTAAATTATAAGGCATCACTATATAGTGAATCTACCAAAAAATTGACTGCCAAGATAAATGTAGAAATAGTAAGCAAAAATTCGACTTAAGTAGGTATGAAAATAATAGTGTAGTAGGGTCAAGTGTATAACTGCATTTGCCAGTAGCTATGACGTATAACTTATTTACCGAATTAAAGCTACAAAGTTAGAGTGTAACTCGGTACTACATATAATACAAATATTTAATCAACGGGAGTCTCCATTTTATTCCTATTTGTTAACTATTAGTTTTAATTTATGATTACACTGATTAATTGTAAATAGATAAAAGTCATCTTTAATTTACATTCAAATTGAATAGGACAGTGGCAAGATATGGTTTAAAAATTATTAAATTATTTTGATCTTTGCAAAATAAAATCAGATACAAGAGCTGGAGAAAGATCTGCGATGAAAGTATATTTCTCTCTCATATAACGTGATCACAAAAATATTTGGTAGGGCGGCTATGGAAAACAGAATTAGTGTCGTAGATTAGTTCACTTACTTCATCTGTCTATTTTGTGTTTGTCAAATCAGAAGTGTTTATTAAAATGATTTTCTCATAAGAACAAGAATTTTTAAGTGAATTATATTTTTGAAATGGGTTTCAAGAAAATAATGAATGGAGATAAGCATTCAAGCTTTATTAACAATTTTAGACAAAAGATTGTGACCATTAAAGCACTTACGTTGTTAATATAAAATCGAAAATGTATTGACTATTAATATACAACCCACCAATCAGAGTAGATCATGATGCTTTACATTTTTTTTAATGAGTTATAAACTTTCAATAACTATATAAAGACTGGAAATACTCTAATACGCATATAGGTAGCCATGAATACATCTTAAAAGTCAACTTATCAGTAACATTTGGTATCATTTTTGGTAAAGTGCGTTAACAAAAACCATTATCAAGTGGCCGTGTGTCAAACAGTAATTTTTGAAAGTCATGTTGCAACTTATTTTTTCTACGACCACTACTAAAAGTAGGCCTTTTAGCACTAGCTTGTTTCACTAAAAATTATGTTTTATAATTTAGCGTGTTTAAAGAGATCAGCTGTTCACTTTTAGCGCATGTGTGGTATAAAGTGAAGTGAGGTTATAAACCACAATTTCGAGCTGGAAGTGAAGTTGTAAAGTTATTCTAGTTACTTCTTGCATTAGAGGTAAAGTGTTTTTTAAATAATTAAAGCGTTATGTAATCAATACAGTTAGATGTGTAGTATTAACAATTACCTTTGATAACTCACTTTTACAGTACTGGCTTCACAAACATTCACCTGCACGTCAAGGCCTACTGTTTATTATGACATAAATTATAACTGTCGTAGATGCAAACCTTTGTTAAATCGACATTTATGGATTAATAACAGTAAATTCAAGGTCGTAGAAAAAATATTGTATGCAACTCGTGCTAAAAGTGGTTTATGCACGAGACATGAAAATTATGAACTTTTACCACTTGTTGCATAAATAGCTATTATAGATTGAGTGTGCACACAACCTCACTTTGACAACTAACAACTCAAGTGATCGAGCGCGTTGAATTCTGGGTAGAGCAATGCAATAATTTGCGTATAAACAGATAACCTCACTTTGACCACTGATCACTCAAGTGAGCGAGCGCGTTGAATACTGGATAGAGCGATGTAATAATCACCGATATGCAGTCGTAAGACAAAATTTAGTTCAAAACCCTCTCAGTAACTTTTTTTAACGCAAGTTATTTATTAATATTGTAGCAGCAGTAACACCAACAAATGGAGGATGTTTAATAACAAAGTGATAAAAATGAGTTTATTTAAAAAAATAGTTATTTACTATACAAGTGGGATAAGAGCATCATTAATATACGTGTGTGTTAGTTACAAACCAATGCGTAGCACGAGTTATACCGGGTGGCCATAAATATCTGATATCACATTACCTTTGGAATCAACACCGCTTTATTAAAGTGTTGAATCCAACTAAACTAAATGTCATTAATGTCATCACACCTAAAATTCCTATCTGTCAAAAATTATTACAGATTGCAATAAGTAATCGAGTTAGAACAGGAGATTTTATAATTGAGTCGTAGGCTAAACTGCAGAATCCGGGGCACATTTCCCTCCTCTTTTTGCATTTTATAACATTACATAGATAACAATACTTATCATAATTTAAATATAAAGCTAACCAACATTTATAAGTAGCTAATTCCATGGCTAGCGGGATCTCAGATATTTATGGCCACCCGGTATAAGCACACAAGTATCGAGAGATCCAAAAAAAACTGTTCCTCAGCGGGCTGTGGAAATTCAACGTATGAATAATATGTTGGCGACACTGTACGTCAATGTCAAATTCGAGGTTATCAGGTTAGGTTTTCCGTCAGTTATGACACAAAATGACTCAAATCCTAACCTGCTAACTTCAAATTTGACATTGACGTACAGTGTCACCAACATATTATTCATACGTTAAATTTCCACAGCCCGCTGAGGAACAGTTTTTTTTGGATCTCTCGATATATTAATGATGCATAGACGAGGTTTTTTAAAAAGGTCTCCCATATTTTAATTAGATATTAGATATTTGTGTCAAAACTGACGTAAAACCTAACCTGCTAACCTCAAGTTTGACATAGACTTACAGTCTTGCCAATTTCAAGTAAAATATTAGATTGCATTATGGAAAATTCAAAGCATACTAGATGTAATTCATTTTAAGACACCCGGTATATACACTTTACTTAACTTTTTCATTGCAGTAAGGAACGCAACAGTATAATCAAAGGCTATTTAAGTCAAAACACTACAATCTAACCTCACTTTTTAGTGTTACTTCAAACAGCTGATCTGGTTTTTATAAAAACTTTGGATCAAATATTAGCTGCTTTCGCAATTTTTGGAGTAACTAACGCTAGTCTTCCTTCCTGTGCCCCCTTAAGCCTCATGAAAATTTGAGGTGCAACAAGCCCTGACATGCGCTGTTGCGTTATTTAGAATCAGCTGTGAAGCTGTCAAATTTAACCGCCTTTTTGACTAAAAGACGAAAAGAATCGGTATTTCTACTGTGCTGTATGCGAAATATTGGCAATCTTTCTGCTTATTTTAAAATGTGATTGGAATGTTTTATCATCATAATGGGGCACGATCTGTTAGACAAAATTCTCAATTTTCATTATTTTCATCAGCTGACCTTCACTGAATAAATTCGAGTCTTGAAGATTCAAAAATTCTCAAGCTATCCGCAGTATCAGCTAAATTGACTGTAATTAACAGATTTTTTTTAAATTTAATTATATTTCAATGAACCTTTTCCTACGAATTAAGTTCTTTAAATCCATTTTGAGCGTAGTCTGCGTATACCGCCCTTGTTTTAAACGTTCAATTCAAAAGCAAATTAGAGGTTATGTATTTTACCCGAGAGTAACGCAACGTCTGTTCGAATTACAAAGCAACTCACCCCAGAGTCAATTGCACCAGTACTAGTTGCACTCAATTCGAAAGCAGCTATTGACAGTGGGACATGGTTTAAAAATATTTTGATGGGGCGTGACGTCACCACGTTTTTATAAAACCAATTTATACAAATTTTTACAGTGGCACATGGGCTTTAAACCACGCAAATCCGACTTCAATTTTGAAAACAGAAAGTAGTCACTTGGTGCTAGGTCAGGGCTATAAAGTGGGTGGATTCGAAAATCCCACAACCTTGAATAGCAACTTTTGCAACTGCAATAGACGCACATCTTTACTGAGCTTTTCTCTTTGTTTTTTTTTTTTTTTATAGCGGAACGTAGCCAGTGCAGTAAGCAAGCATAATATATTTTATTTACGGTAGTATTTCATTCTTTAAAATCTATCAGCAAAATTCCTTTCCCAAAATATTGTAAGTATGATTTTTTTCGTTAATGGAGAGACTTGCTTTCCTTGGTGGTGGTTTTCCTTGACGACACCACTCCATAGATTCTCTTTCTGAAAAAGGATCATAACAAAGAACCATAGTTTCGTCCGTGGTAGCAATGGAATCAATTACTTCGTTCTTGTTATCACAAAAGAGCTCCAAAAATTCGACGCAACAGTCAACTCCTTGCTGCTTTTGAATAAGAATGAGAAGTTTTGGTACCCACCCTGCACTAATATTACTCATGCGTAAATAGTCCTGGAGAATTCGAAGGACAGTTGTTTTAGAAAGATAGTCCTTGCTGCAATTTCTTTTGTTTTTAAACAAGAGATTCTCGTCCCATGCTAAATAACTTAGACCATTCTTTTACTGTGGAGAATGAAGGCAACGAGTTCCCATAAATATCGTCAAATCGTTTTTTAATTTCTGTCGGAGTAACATGTTCTTTTGTGAGAAATTTTATCACAGCACGTTATTCAATTCTAAACATTTTGGAAAAATTCTTGACAAGGCTCTGATTTTTTAACTGTCAATAAAATACCGAGTCACATAAACAATTTGCTTTTTTGGCATAGCCTACTAATGTAATAAACTTAATAATGCACTTGAAATTTTCACTATAGTGCCATCGCAAATAGGGGAGGCCGGGAATATATGGACGTTACCTCGTAATTAACATGTATAGTAACTGGAAAAATACTGAAGCAGTGAGTTTGAATATTTTCTAGGTTTTCGTGTCTCGTGGAAAGCATTTGGGCAGCATTTTAACATTAAATTAGTAATTCTTGACCAATTTTCATAAAACCAGTTGTTGATTACTTAACTGGTCAAAAACTATTAGGGTGACCATAAATTAATCAAAATTTGTTAACTGTAACTGAATGACGACAGTGGACACAAAAATAGAAACTTAAATTTCCTTGGTTGTGGGCCTTCAAGCTTCGTTTCATTCAGGACTTTTATATTAACCCGTACCTAGAAGTTGTAGTTATTTGTAATATGTAATATGTATTGAATAGAGAAACATAATTGCAAAATGAGTAGTAACAATTAAGCTAACCAATTGATTAATTACTGTTGACGACTCCTAATATGTGCTTGTATTTAATCAGTCTCCCGTTATTTATTGATTAACCAGTTGTACACTAAATAAGTGTAGTCATTTTTAGAAGAGATCTTAGCTGATTGTGCTTGTCAGCTTTTGTCTAAAACTGTTTTATGATCAACATTGAAAGAAATTGAAATAATAACCTCAGTAACTTGTATGATTCTGCGTGACAAAAGAACGGAGATTCTTTCATCTTTTAGTGTGAGTGCAATTCATACTGTATATTTTTTCAAAATAATTGAAATTATAAAAAATAAAATGTAATTGAGCTTTTAACAACCAAATAGTAAATACATTTAATTGAATAATGGGTATTTACATCTCACAGTTGTCAGTTTAAACTGTTACTGTCGTGTTTAAACTTGTCTTAATTCATTTTGACATCAAAATAAAACGTTATTGAACAACTTTTTGTATCATAACGTCCTTGATTATGAAGGGTGCAGGCTTGCTATACTTTGTCATTGATTAACACATTCGCTGCGGATTGCCACCATGCCTATGCCAGAAATGGTGGAAGTTGTATTACAGCCGAAAATACCAGATTTATGCCGAGCTTAGTTGTGCACTTTCTTCAGAGGACGAAGTACTCCGTACTCGTTGTGTCAATGCTAGTTGCGCTTTGGTTAAAAAATTCATCTTGATATTCTGCTTGGTTTTGTAAAAATGGCAAGGCTCGAAAAACTAATAAATTATTTTTTTATTTTAACAATGTATTTTTGAATTAATAGAAATATCTAGATGTGGTTCTTAATAAAATTTCAAAGGGTTTTTATGTACTATTACGGAAAAAATATTTCGCACGGTTTGTTTGCCTTGTGTATGTATGGTTAAAAATAGGATTAAAGTTGCTGAACTGTCAGTTGTAAGTATTGTGCGAAATATTTTTTCCGCAATAGTACATGTCTGCTAAAATCAATCACACCTTACCATTATCCTTTAACAAACAGTTATAATTTGCCATGGCTTTTATTTAAATGCACAAATCAAAATTTTATTTTATTATAATCGATTGTAAAAATTAACTAAAAATTAAGCTTTATTTTCCACTGTAAGCCAGTTGTTCAAAGTGCGCGCCCAATAATGCTGATATCATGGGGTTTATTAATAATGTTGACAGGTAGAAGATAATTGATAAATTCCATATTGAAGATGGAATGTAATACCAAATCACTATTTGTTTTAAAACAGAACCAAGCACCATTTATTACGTTTTCAGCTATGGCACATGATGAAAGAATAAAATTTTCATTGCTTTTATATGTAATTCTTAAAAATAAAATCGTGTAAATATTCATTCTAGTAACAATTTAAAGTATTCTATACAGTAGACATGTGGGTTTTATAAGGACATTAAAATAGCTAAGTTTACACATTTTTTATAAGCTTAGGTGTAAAACTGCTTTTTTCAAGTACTCTCTCCGAAAATGTGATATCCTGTAAGTCTAGTGTGAATGTAGTGCAAGAAACAACGCTTTGAGCATTCATTTATATACAGTGAGCTGCTAGAAAGTATTTCCAAAATTATGTCAAAAGCCTGACTTTAATTTTGAAATATCGCTCACTATTAAGTATTTAGCTTTTTGTGTGCTCCTTTAGTTTATAAATTTGTAAGAAATAAATTTGTTTTTATTTAATTTTTTGTTACTGGTATAGTATAAGCAATGTTGTCATTTATATGAAATTTTACTTGTATGATAGATATAAAAACAAATCATGTTATTAATGGCTTTAGAATTAATTTGTATTTGTAATAAAAATAATATGAAAATTCTGCATAAGTATATTGTATTGCTTGTAAGTGATTAAAGATTTTATTACACCAGTTTGTTTTATTATAGATGTAGAACAATATAACAACTTTGATAACTTTTCTGATTTTTTCATTTTAAGTTTTGACTTTCCTCGTCCAAAAGACGACGGAGGTATTGTAATCACGAAAAAATCACCTTTTGAGATTTCTCCAGATCTTCACGTTTCAGGGTCCCTACACTGAGAAAAAAGTGTCGTATATAATACCAGAATTCTGTTATTGTTTACCAGTTGTCGTGGTTGTATATGCGCCAAACACTAGAATTGTTCGAATTTACCACGATACTACTGGTACTGTGGAACTAGTACAGTATACTACATCTTGACGTGGTAAATATAGCTACTACAGTGTCCTGGTAGTTTTGTGCTCATTTTAATGTTACAACAAAACATGTTCAATATTACAAGTATAACTACATTAAGTAATCCTATTGACTTCTAAGAAATATTAATTTTTTACCAAACAACATGGATTAATTTAATACTGCTTCAAGTTTATATTGACTTTTGATGTAATGGTTAAAATTACCAAAAAGGATTTATCAAAATAACCACCGCAAAATAGTATTTATTACTAGCTAGTTAGTATTAGTAGTTAATAAAATAATGTTATAAAAATTGACTATTTTTTTGACACAAAAGTATATAATTACAACAAAATACTTGGAAGCTAAAAATATACGTGTGAATTGTATAAAATAATAAATATCAATATTAAACATAGCATGGTAACATAATCATACAAACATCTTTTTTATTAAAACACATGCAATTCACATGCTTAAGGCAGTCGCAAGATATAAAGCCAATTTTTTCGGTGAGTTCAACTTCGTAACTGTGATAGTGTTTAGAAATATCATTTGTTAAAATTTTTTGAAAAACGAAATAAACGTTTGTACGTATTTTCATAAATAATTATATTGGTCAGATTACCAAAAGTGGGTCCATTTGAAACAATAAAGAAGCCAACCTGCGATCGATTACTAATAATAATCAATGGTAGTATAATCGCAGATCAACCCCGTTATCATTTATACACCACGGTAGCTCTGAAATGTTCGTACTCACCGCAATGACCTAGCTAGCTTCAAATTCGGCGGCCTTGGGTGGCAGATTTCTATCATCAGCTGTACTACTGCAAGCTCTTTCAATAATAAGAAAAACACAGGGCGCCAGAAATCACAGATTTTCGAGAAATAAATATAATTATAGCAACAATTAGGTTTATTTGGTTAATAAATAATAGTTGCTTGCAACATCGTAATTAGGTCTGTAAGTTGTTTATCACAAAGTTTAAATACAGTATATAACTAATGCTGAAAATGCAGCACGCACAAAAAATATGTGAACCTCTTTTGGGCTCTTAGATTGAATATGATTGCAATTCAATGAAGGAGTAAGCTTACCACTGTCATATGTTTTAACCGTTATCTCGGTAATGATAGTAAAATGGCGTGAGGGCACTTTTTACAAAATTCTTAGTACGTATTCATTAAGCAAAACTTTAAACTTGTGAATTGTAAATTTGGGAACAAGTAATACATTATGTTTTAAATTTGTAAAACATAGATTTATGAATAATTAATACATTACGTTTTAAATTTGTAAAGCGTAGTTTAAATTTGTAAATTGTAAATCGGAAGCGTCGTTACAATCGATTCAGCCAATAATTCATAGGCGGACGTGGTTATCAACAAAAGTTGAAATAAGACTAACCTGGGTGGTGATAAAAAACGTTGCCGGTAGGCACTGAATTAGTCCAGGCTTATTTTAGAGATCCAGCCATCAGCAGCAGCGACCTCGTGGCCAAAGTTGATAAGGGGACAGACGCAGCGTGTTACAAACCGCAAGCCCAAAATGGCATTCCAGAAAGTTGCGGGTCCAAATTATTAATTATGATGCCGATTAGGACATCTAACGTGGCGTCAATCCAAATAAGAAGTCGCTTAAAAACGGCGTTTAAAAGCGGTACTTAAAAGTGGTAACTAAAAGCTGATAAGAAAGGGAAATTACTAAACTTGAATATCAAACCAAGGAGCGTAAACATACCTGATTTCAGTCATCAGCCCACAAACAAAATTAAATAATTATCGAGGTGCAATATAGCACACGAGGTGCTTTCTTGGAACGAGTTGCTCCAACCAAAGCGAAAGTTAAAAATGAGGTCGCAGACGGAAATGACCGCGGCGGCTGGCGCAAAGAGATAATAAGTGAATTTCGGAAAAACCAAAACCAACACTTTTGCGTGAACAAGATTTGATATCGTTTGAAATACAGCGAATTATAACTCAAGTGAAAATATACAGGCTGGCCCGGAAGTGACTAAATGGCGAAACAAATAGCAGGAGCTAAAGATTTGTTTCACATTAAAATCGTGATCCTCCAGTAACAGAATTGTTCCCTTTTTATAATGAATTCCACAAACATCTACCCAAGTAACAAAAACACATTTAGACGGTTCAACTTTTATAGTTCGAGCAAAACTTCAAATTTTTTTCTGCAAATGAGATTGTCCTCTCATGTTTAAAATTATTTTCAATTATTTTACTTTTTTAAAAATGTGAAGGCGAGAGTCAATTGATGTTTAATGGATAAACTAGATAAAATGTTTATTCTTGATTTATTAACATTAGCCAAAGTTTTGATGTTTCGCCTCAAACCGTATGCTGGATAGCTCTAATAAAGTATGTTTTTTTCCTATAAAAATTTTGAAGATCAAGGAATTTAGGGATATGTTGGCATCACTTGGATTCCTTTAAAAAAGATATGTTGGTAGAATTTGTTTTAGTAACTTTTTAGAACTAAAAATTGGTGGTAAATTTAAAATCTGGCATTAAAGGAGTATTGTTTTTAGGTAATATTTCGTAAACTTCTTCTTCTGGCATGTTAGGTTGCAGATCCAACAGTTCCCCTGCACACTTCAGAATTGCTTTTTTTGCATTTAATTTTACAAGAGTCCATTTTTTACGGATTTTCATTTTCAAAAACGAAAAGCTGACAATTTAATTTTAAATGTCAAAATGACACGAGTCGTTTACAGAAACCCCTGATGAAAATAAATTTTCTAATAATTTAAAAAAAGCAGTTTTGCCAATTTTATCTTGACCTTGAAAATTTTTATAGGAAAAAAATGTACTTTAGATCTAATTGGCCAGATTTGTTAAAAATTGTAGCATAATGAGTCAACATATGGAATTTGAAAGTTAAATTTTTCTTCGTTAAAGTTAAATATAAACTGTGGTACAGGTACAAAATCACCAATAAAAATAGGCAAATATCTTGTGAGAAACAATACCTCGGACGCTGACAACCTTAATTTCTCATTTTTTAAATCATTTATGAAGATCTTTGAGGGTTTATTTATATCATCGATAAAACACCGAAAAGTTAAAATTCTATCATTTAGAGTAGCAATAGGAAATAGACCAATTTCTATAAAGTGCCATAAAATTAAAATTAGATCAATTTTGCAAATACCCTCTAAAAGATCATGCATGAAATCACACGAATAATTTTCAGTTACGTGAAAATAGTTCAGGTGATTCCAAACCCATTTTTACTTTAATTCCAGTAACTGAAGGATCGTTAAGAGTGAAATCAGTGTCATAATTATGTTTAGTTCTTATGTATTCCGGTTTTTCAAAATACAGAACATGTCTCATATTTTTCAGAAGTTTACAAAAACGACAAAATTGACTCACAAAACTTTCAACAAATCCCAATATTTGATTTTGACCTAGTTTTTTGGCCAATTAATAGTCCAATTTGAAAATATATCTTATCTTCTTTTCCATTAATCAATACATCAATACCAATTTCTTTGAGATATTGTAGTTCGTTGATTAAAATTTGAAAAATGCTGTCGTTTCCAAATTGTTTTCTATCATTTGTTTTAAATAAAAGCCCTAAACATATATTATCAACTTTAGATGTTAACTCAGTAGGCAAGCAAGGAATGGAATAATAAACACCTCCAATTTTATTTATTCCAGAATGAAATCATAAAGCATTGCCACATTCAAAGTCATCAAAATAGATGAATAATGGTAAAACGGATTGAAAAATTTTAACTTGTCTTTCCACAACTCTCCTTGGATAAAATTTAGAAAACAAAATGCTCATTATTGAGAATGTTTATGTATTCCTTTGTTCGTCTAAATACATCGGGTAACTGAAATAACTTTTCTAGCATTTTATGCATAGGTACAAATGACGCCGTAGCATTACTATTTACAAAGATTTGTGAGTTATTCTTTTAACTAACTTATATATACTACCAATAACTACATCAACGGGTTCAATGTAGATACCAATTTCTTTAAATAAAAATTATACATTTATATTCACTTGAAAAGGAGGATGCTGCTTTATTTTCTCTGAATTTGTCAAAAATATTGCGTACTTCAGATTAAACATATTCATTAACTGTAGCAACTTTCAACTTCTTCACAACTTGACTTTTTATTATCTCCAATTTAATATTCCAGTAAGCAATGATATCTGTTAAAATTTCGTGGTTATTAAAGTTGTCATCAGCATCTTCAGCATAATCACTCAAATTTAGAAAATTGTCAGAATCTAAACAAAATCAATTTTTAGAAACGGTTGCAATATTGGATTTGATTGAGCAATTTGATTGAATTTCCGAAAAAGAAGTGCCTTTTTGTAACGATTTGCATTCAATAGTGGCCTCATGAGTTTTTTCTACGTGTCTCTTTAAAGACAAAAATTAACTCAACAAAAACATAAATTTGTAAATAAAAAAATAGTTTGTTCCATTAATAAATCGGAATAAACTGTTTTCACTGAAACAAAGGACAGATCAACTTTGGTATTAATGTTATAATTTTTTTTTAATAAAGACCCATCATTGCGGGCATTCAGCTGGATAAGAAATGCCTTCAATGGCGTGTCTAGCTCAAAAATAATTTCATTAATTTTCACTGGCGATCTTGGACTTGCCAGATCTCCAAATTAATACCAGCGTTGGATGTTCGCTAGTCTTTAAGTTCTGTAACTTCTTTTCCCTTCTTTCTAAAGTTTGTTATAAATTTTCATTATCCTGAAATAAACGTAATACTATATTATGTGTTTATTTTTAAGGTGTATGCAAACCTACCTCAACGTAAATTAAAAATTCTGTCTCGGTTTTAAAATACTTAAGTAATTCATTTCCAGAGCAAGTCTCCTTTTTTCTTTTATGCACAATACTAGGGAATAACAATGGTAACACCATCAGCAACATTCTTTTCAATTTGATCTAAAAGAATAAATTACGGTTTTAAGTTAAGAGTTTATTCTCAGAAATAATTTCACTTACTTTGAGACACTTCTAAAAACGCGTCGTTTTTTATGTGTTTGTCTAATATTTTGCTAATACTTGGACAGTATTTTTTATTAGCAACATTTCTAATGGATTTGTACACAAGCGCTACAAACTTCTCAGCCATTTAAAGGACTTGAACAAACTGAAATTTACTATTTGGAAAGTGTCTTGCAAATGTCGGCTAGAAGTTTCTCGAAAACCGTTAAAACTTTATTGTTACCAAGACGCATTTATGGATTAGCATCTGGCCTTCCTGGAATATTGGTGCACTTCGAAGATTATATTGCTGCTTCAGCTGCAGATTTTTAAAAACGTGCCATCAGTCGTGAACGTCATGAACGATTGCAGTAGTGGTATTATCAAGGTAGTGATCACCGCATTTTAAATGTATTACTAACTAACTAACTAATTTTATATTACTACTACTAATGGTGAGTTAAAGAAATATTATTTTTCTCAGTGTAGATGAAGAAGAACAGGTTTTCTCAATTCCGTCTGTTGGCGGAATAACTCAAAAACTATTTGTTGGAGGAAGACAATATTTTGCATGCACATTATATATCTACCTGGCATGAAATCGAGAAAATTTCAAACAAATATATACAGGGTGAGCATCTTAAAAAAAAGTTTGTTTTTATCCTACACTGTATGAAAATCCGGTTTTCGCATCTCTACAGACACCCGAAAGTATACATTTGCAGGGCTAGGCGCGAAAATAAATCACGAGCGTTCTAATCGAGGAGGCCGTTTACTATTGTTTACTGGTAATTCATCAATTGTTTGTTTCTTATTGTCAAATTTTATACGTGCAGCTGACTAATTTTTCCGTTATTATTCTAAAGTACTTGCAATATCGCACAAAACGTTGGGACTGCATACGCGGTCCACCTGCTCTTCGAATTCGACCACTGGTAACGTCTATTTTTACTTCCTTTTACGATAAAGGAAGTATTGGATTCACCCCAAAAATTCGAAATTGAGTTTTCAACAGATCTTCACGTTTTATAGTCCCCTGAACCCAAAAAACATATTTTTTTTCATTGGTCTGTGTGTGTGTGTCTGTCTGTCTGTCTGTGAACAGAATATCTCAAAAACGAAAAGAGGTATGGCGTTGAAACGTCATATATAAGTTTAGTTTACTATGCAGATGCGACAGCAAGCTTTTGAAGAAAATCGCGTAACCCGAAGTATGTGTTTACTCTTGTGATTTTTCAGTTTTTTTAGATTTTTTCAAAAACTTTACATTTTTATTACACTTTTAATGTACATTGACGTGAGATAGGTGATTTTCCAGTTGAATACTTCTAAAGTGGGTTTCTTTTGTTTTTTTTTCTATTTTTTCTATTAACTCCTATTTTAAATAGAACACCCGGTATATTATTACATTTTTGAATTCTGCTTAAAATTTTAGAGAAAATTTGTCTCTTCAACTAACACTCTATTTTGTACCGTTTTTGTAGAATTCGTAATTTTTGAAAATTTTTGACAAATGCTTAAAAATTAAAAATTAAATTTTTGACTAATTATAAGATCACTGTAAAAGGAAGTTGTGTGAGTGTATCACACCAGATTTTTTGAAAATTTATTTATTTATTAGAAACGTGAAGATATTTGTACTCCTAACTTAATTTGATTTTTAAAATTATTTAGTGTCACAATGTCGACGAGGTTCCGTGTAAAGCCTTTTACAGATATTTTCAACTAGATTTGATACCTACAGAAATTAATCAGTTTCTAATTGACAAGAATATAATGTAATAATTATTTATGCACCTAGGGAATAAACTGCGATTTTAATTTCGAGACTTACGTAATGGGGCATTTTCAGTTAACAGATTAACAAAATTTACTCCAGTATACATAATAATATTAATAATTACCTTATATCTACCGGGTGACTATAAATGATTGAGATTTTTTTTCTTAGGTTGGCACTGTTTATGTTGGTGACACTGAGAGTCTATGTCAAATTCGAGGTTAGCAGATTAGGTTTTGCGTCAGTTTTGACACAGAATGACGCAAAACCTAACCTGCGAACATCGAATTTGACATAGACTTACTTACAGTGCCACCAACATAAACAGTGCCAACCTAAGAAAAAACTCTCAATCATTTATAGTCACCCGGTATTAACTAGCAAGGTGCCCGTTCTTTGTACGGACTACAAATATTTGTTTTTTCATCTAGATCTTGAATGAATTCTAGGGTGCCCTCCTCTCCCCATCATTCGTTGTGGCGTTGTGCATTTATGTCAATTGCGATTACACAGGTGTTGGCCTGGTGATTTAAGCTATAACTAGCGAATTATTTGTTTTGAATATTAAATATTCTTTTGACTGTTACTGTTAGTATTTGTTGTTGTTCGCTTTTTTTTTGCAGAGGAAATGATGTCACAGCCGTCCTTGATGTGCATTTACAATAAGAAATAAAATTCTAAAATCAGATTTTAATTCGATATTAAAGTGTCCTAATAATGTTAAATACAAGTATCTACTATGCTACTGGGGCTTCCTAATTTTAAAGAAACGCTTCAGAAAAATACCTGTATCCTGCATTCAAGTAATGCAAGAAGGAACGCACAAAAGAGTTTCAATTGAATAACAATAACTGTCAATTTTTATGTTCCATTTGCATCGATATACATCATCAAGTAAATTAATTATCTTTTCTACGACAACTTTGGAAAGTAGGCTTTTGAGCTGTTATTTGACAGCAGAAAGTTGACGTTTCCTGATGAATAAACAGGTAGGTCATATTTTGCTCGTCTCCAATAACAGCAAGTGGAAAAGAATAATTTCTCTCATCTCCAATAGCAATGAGCGGAAAAGAATCATTTCTGCTCGCTCCAAAAAAAACTATTACCTACTAAACTACATGGCAAACAATACTTTCTTCGCCTTAGGCAAAGTGAGACATGAAGGCAACAATAACCTACAAAGATAATTTTTAAATCTTCCTATTTGTTAATCTAGCTATTGATATGCCTGCACGTGCAACAATTCCTTACATTCGGTAAACATTTCTACATATAAAAATCACCACATTCAAAAGAAAAACTTAAACATCTAATAGTAATTGTTCATGTTTATGTCCATTGTCATAATCATAACCTATAAGTCGCGTCTTCTCACACTAAATGCAAAACCTCTTTCCATTTTTGTGCCACCGTTTCATTAGATGGAAACTTGAACACGCTAACATATGGAGCAACTATGAAGCGTAAGTTGACTTGCAGCTTAGTATGAAACCTTGATATAGCCTTTTCTTTCATTTATGATTTAGGCTAGGCTTTGCATTCATATTATTTTAGCAGTGTACAACAGTTTTAGTTAGAAAATATACCTAACGTCAATATTAAGGTCGCTGGGATAGTCAAGTTGACACTTCGGTAAAGATCACTAGCACATAATAAAATGCTACGGAAAAACAGTGTAAACAGTAAGTAAAACTAAAGAAGCTATACATATCGTGTGTTAAAAAAAACTCATTTAGGGTAGGCCTTGAAAAGAAAGATAGAAAATCTAGTCATGTCTTAACTTAAGTCTGTAGATGAATGCCAGATTGCATGTTGTTTATGAAAACGTCTGTCACTGTGACAGGTATAAGTTTACACTGCATTAAGTTTAATTGTAGCAAGCAAAAAGGAAAATAAGATGGTATGTAAATGTACACAACAATGAGTGTAATAATCATAACGGCCAATAAAAATCGTTTTGTATATTTTTAGGAAAATAGTTCAAGGTCAAGATGTGATTTAGTACTCTCTCACTTGGTAGTTCATTTGCATCAATGGGTTGAAACAATAAAGAAGCCAACCTGCGATTGATTACTAATAATAATCAATGGTAGTACAATCGCAGATCAACCCGCTTATCATTTATACACCACGGTAGCTCTGTAATGTTTGTACTCACCGTAATGACCTAGCTAGCTTAATCTCGGTGGCCTTGGGTCGCAGATTTCTATCATCAGCTGTACTACTGCAAGCTCTTTATAAAAAACACAGGGCGCCAGAAATCACAGATTTGAAAAAAAAGATAAATAAAATCGTAGCAAACAAGTAAGTTTATTAAATCAACAATTAATAATTGCTTGCAACTTCGGTATTCAGTCCTTAAATTGTTTGTCACAGTATTAAATTATTTGAATACAATATATTACATATGCTGCAAATGCAACACGCACAGCAAAAATATGTGAACCTCTTTTGGGCTCTTGGATTGAATGTGATCACAGCTCCATGAAGGGATAAGCTTACCACTGTCATATGTATTAACCGTTATCTCGGTAATGATAATAAAATGGCGTGAAAGCACTTTTTACAAAATTCTTAATATGTATTCAATTAGCAAAACTATAAATTTGTGAATTGTAAATTAGGGAACAATTAATACATTGTTTTAAATTTATAAAACATAGATTTACGAATAGCTAATACATTACGTTTTAAATTTATAAAGCGTAGTTTTAAATTTGTAAATTGGAACAATTAATACATTAAGTTTTCAATTTATAAAGCGTAAATTAAATTTGTAACTGGTAAATCGGTTAAGGGTGATGAAGCGTCGTTGATATCGATTCCGCCAACAATTCATGGGCAGGCGAAGTTATCATCAAAAGTTGTAATGAGACTAACCTGGTTGTGACAAAAAAGTCGCATGTAGGCTATGAATTGGTCCTCGCGGCCGTAACTGATAATGAAACGGACGCTCCTTGTTACAATCTGGCAAGTTCAGGATTACATTCCAGCAGGAGTTGCGGGCCCAAGCTATTAATTATGGTGTCAATTATGACATCAGACGTGGAGTCGATCAGGAAACCCAAATAAGAAGTCGCCCAAAATCGGCGTTCAAAAGTGGCGTTTAAGAGTGACGTTGAAAAATGACGTCAAAGAATAACGTCAAAAAGTTAATAAAAAACGGGAAATTACTAAAATGAATATCAACAAGTAGCGTAGACATACCTGATTTCAGTCATCAGCTCAGAAACGAAGTTAATTAATAATTGGTGCAGTAGCACGTGGGAAAGCCTTCGTAGAAGCAAGTTACTTCAACCGAATGCAAAAATAGAATGCCCGCAAAACAACGAAATAGCTCTCGCTGGCGCAAAGCGATAACAAGTGAATTTCGGAAAAACCATATCCAGCACGTTTGAAATACAGTGAATAATAATTCAAGTGGGAATATACAGGCTGGACCGGAAAAGA